>JACATO010001875.1:0-50000 GCA_018389105.1 Nautilus pompilius | reverse complement strand
ATATGGTGGAATGGTTCTAATTGCATGTAAAAAGATTAATATTAAGGAAGATAAATAATTAGAATAGACGTTAAAACTAATAATTCGAGGGTTCTGATTACAGGTGAGGAGGCGAAAACGTATTAAGGTAGATAAATGATTAGAATAAACGTTAAAACTAATAATTAAAGGTTCTGATTACAGGTGAGGAGGCGAAAACGTATTAAGGTAGATAAATGATTAGAATAAACGTTAAAACTAATAATTAAAGGGTTCTGATTACAGGTGAGGAGGCGAAAACGTATTAAGGTAGATAAATGATTAGAATAAACGTTAAAACTAATAATTAAAGGTTCTGATTACAGGTGAGGAGGCGAAAACGTATTAAGGTAGATAAATGATTAGAATAAACGTTAAAACTAATAATTAAAGGGTTCTGATTACAGGTGAGGAGGCGAAAACGTATTAAGGTAGATAAATGATTAGAATAGACGTTAAAACTAATAATTAAAGGTTCTGATTACAGGTGAGGAGGCGGAAACGTATTAAGGTAGATAAATGATTAGAATAGACGTTAAAACTAATAATTAAAGGGTTCTGATTACAGGTGAGGAGGCGAAAACGTATTAAGGTAGATAAATGATTAGAATAAACGTTAAAACTAATAATTAAAGGGTTCTGATTACAGGTGAGGAGGCGAAAACGTATTAAGGTAGATAAATGATTAGAATAGACGTTAAAACTAATAATTAAAGGGTTCTGATTACAGGTGAGGAGGCGAAAACGTATTAAGGTAGATAAATGATTAGAATAGACGTTAAAACTATAATTAAAGGGTTCTGATTACAGGTGAGGAGGCGAAAACGTATTAAGGTAGTTAAATGATACATGATTAGAATAAACGTTAAAACTAATAATTAAAGGGTTCTGATTACAGGTGAGGAGGCGGAAAACGTATTAGGTAGATAATGATTAGAATAAACGTTAAAACTAATAATTAAAGGGTTCTGATTACAGGTGAGAGGCGAAACGTATTAAGGTAGATAAATGATTAGAATAGACGTTAAAAAACTAATAATTCAAAAGGGACATGGGCATCTTTGCAATTACAGTATCGATATATTCTTTGTAATTGTGTACCCGCCAATGAATCAAATTACCAACAAGAAGACAGCGTGGGATAGTTCCCTTGGACGGCATTTTTTAACAGTCTTATGCTAATGTACGTGTGACTACGTGCATTAAAATATCGATCACAAATGGCATATGGGATATTACGCTGCTGATCAGTCCACAAGTATCGGCATTAGTCTGTGCTTCCCTTTCGGTGTGAATGCAACATCTAATGATGATGTAGGCAGTTAATTCAGAAGAATAGCAAAGAGCCTCCCGTTTAAAGCGGTGTGTACTTCAGGATTCTGTGCACTGGGGATGGATGGATGGGGGGGAGGAGCAAAATCTGAGTTGAATATTGAGATTCGGCATTTAAAAAGAAAGGGGAAAATCGATATTTATGGCAGAAACTGGATGTGATCAGATGAGTCGTTCAGTCCACTAGGGGCGAATCTGTACGGAATTACGTCCTCGGCGGTACAGGGGCCAGCCTGAAGATACCTGACACTGGGGAACAGTTGAGGGGTGGGGAAGACGGGACGAAATCTGCAAAGGCCCCAGTCGTTTACCAAACAGGGGAAAAGAAGAAAAAAAGCGATACCCGAACGGCGAAGGTGAACGTTTAACGTTTACCGTCTAAACTTCAGCAGGGGACTTAGAAGGGCTCCGTTCGGCGTGCGACACACGTCTGTCTATCGGCCCGGGTCCGCGACGAGGACGGTCTGCTGCAGCCCGACTGCGCCGTGTCAAAGAGTCCCCTCAATCGGTGTAGGAATTGGGGGGCGGGGGTAACTAATGGAACGCGGTACGGAAATGTAATCGTGGCGTCTGTAACACCATTTCATTATCAAATAAATGTATAAAACGCACGCACAAATAGTTAACGGACAAATTGTAGGCGTCATTCGTTTGAATTCGGTATCGTTAAGGTACTTGGTAATTGTAACCATGCGCGTGTGTGGGGAGACATTAGCTCGTGTACAGAGAGCCGTCTTTACCCCCGGGAACTCGGCAGTCGCCACGGAGATCAGAGGAGAGGGAGGAAGAATGAAACGGTTGTTCCGAGTAGTATGTAGATCTGCCCCCGGAATATTTTACGATGTAATTTTTAATGTGGCAAACATTTAATTTTAAGGATCATCCACTATCAGTTTCGTATTCGTTTATCGATAACAAAGATGATCAGTCAATCAATCAATCTCCAATCGCGCCTCCTGCATGCCTTCCTCGCCCGGCCTCCTTCCTCCGCTCGCTCGCAGCGCGCCCGCGCACTCGAGCTCGATCACCCCCTGTCGCTCTCCCCCCTCCTCTATCTCTTACCACCTCTTCTCCATCTCTCCCTCTCACTCTATCTCTATCACCCCCTGGCGCTCTCCCTCCCTCTCTCTCCATCTCTCCCTCTTTCTCTCTGCTGTCCTTTCTCTCTCTCTCTCTCTCTTCTCTCTCTCTCTCTCTCTCTCTCTCTTCTCTCTCTCCCCGCACTATCTGCCTCCCATTGCCTCCCTCCCGCCTCCCCTCTTTTCCTCTTTCTCATTAATCGGTCATTAATGAGAAGCGCATTAAAAATACACACCAACCAATACGTAATATTTCGACTTATTTAACCTGCGGATCTTCGGTTATCCACCAAGCACTGACGGTTTAAAATTTTCCAACATTATAACTATAAAAATCACTATCTCAATACGACAGAAAGTTCAGAATCACTTGTACAACTCTAAATAAATATACAACAATTTTCGTGTTTAAAACGTTATGAGCAGAAATGCTTCTCCTTTGTACCTCAATAAGTGTCCGATACTGCAATATTCAATATACATAAATAACCAGATTAAAAATTTCCAATGTATTTTAAATTTTAGCAGTTATTGTTTTGTTTTGTTACAAAGATGATAGTGAGACGGTTCACCTGTATATTTCAAGGACGATTTCCCTTTACCAACAATTCTCTATTTACCCTGGCAATTTCTCTTCGACGGACTACAAATGAGTAGGTTCTAAGCTTTGATTTTTCGAATTTATCGTGTTTTCTGTTTAATCGTACAGGCTGGTAACAAGGAAATCTACCCCCCCCCCCTATAACTACACTTTTATGATCAGTAAGTTTAGTAATCCGCTATTTTTTTTGTCTTTACGTTTGGCCACCACCACCAGCCCACCCCACCCGAGATCAACTGTAGATCGGGTAGTAGGTGCTAAGAGCGGACTTTGGTTTGATGTTAAGGTACCGTCAACATTTGACAAGTACTCGGCTGTCGTATAACGTTGGGTGGGAGTGTAGCGACTGGAGCTGAGGGGGTCTGAAATCATTATGTCATCTGGAGAGACAAAAAAATAAATATTTAAAGCGGAGGGTTAGCAAAAACGACAGCAACATAATAATAGAAGAATAATAATAAGATACTATAATAATAATAATAAATCAGAATAATATACTACTAATAATCATAATAATAATAATAATGATGATGGATGATGATGATAATAATAATAATAATACGAAGAATAAGACGGATGATGATGATGATAAGAATGATAAGAAGAATAATAAGAAGATAAAACATGAAACAAATAAGATAATAATAATAAACTAATAATAATAATAATACGACTAATAATAATATAATAATAATAATGATGATGATGATGATGCGGATGAGAATAATAATAATACTAATAATAATAATGATAATAATAATAATAAGAATAATAATAATAATAATGATAATGATAATAAAATAATAATAATAATAATAATAATGATGATGATGATGATGGATAATAATATAACTAATAATAATAACGAATAAAACGAATATAATAATAATAATAATAATAATATAATAATAATTACTAATAATAATACTATAATAATAATAATAACATTATTTAATCAAAACAGAAGAGCTCGGTTATCGGAGCTCAACGCCCTGTTACCCCGTCGTGGCTACAGTGAGGGGACAGTTTCAGGTGCGAGGCCCCTTAAATATCTGAGCATCGCTCCGTTGGCTTTGTTAAGCTAGAAGTGCACTTTCACTTTGTAGCAGACGCAATGAGCCCTTATTGTTTTGCTTAAAACCCCATGGGGATGCGGTGTTACATGATAATAGAATTTAAACAGAGATAAACTGCCATAGATCTTCGGGAAAAAAATGTATATGAAATAAAATCAGCTTCCATCGAAGTGATAAATAAACAGTAGGTTTTTTGTCGATTATTTCTATTTCTACTGCTCAGGTTTTCACTGGAATTATATTCAGGTTTTATCTTTCCTTTTGTTCTATTCCGGTTTAAAATGGGGATGCTGACTATGTTATCCTATACTGAATCACCTGTTTGTTTGATCTTTCTCCGCTGGTACCCTGTTATACCGGGCGACCAACAGGAAGGAAGACAATTGTATGAACTAGAAAAAAATTAATTCTGAGAGCTCATCCAACTGATCAGAGCGAACGGCGTTTGGAATAAAAATAGAGAAAATGTTCGTTTCATTTCAGGTTTAGTTAAGGTTAAAGATGTTTAGTAAAATCCACAAATCCCGTTTTCTAACCAAATTGTCCTCACGTCACATATTTCTGTCTGTCACAAGTTACATTAGCATTTATCACACGTACGCACAGGTACACACACACGTACACTCAGTGACATGCACACGCGCACACACATACACACATACGCTCAGAGGCACGCACACTCACCACGCAGACACTCAGAGACACGCGCACACACACACACACTCGTACACGTAAATACTCAGAGACACGCGCACACTCACACACGCAGACACTCAGAGACACGCACACTCACACAGCAGACATTCAGAGACACGCGCACACACACACCATACACTCAGAGGCACGCACACTCACACACTCAGAGATACGCGCACACACACACACACACACTCGTACACGCAGATACTCAGAGACACCGCGCACACTCACACACGCAGACACTCAGAGACACGCACACTCACACACACACACACTCGTACACGCAGATACTCAGAGACACGCGCACACTCACACACACACACACACACTCGTACACGCAGATACTCAGAGACACGCGCACACTCACACACGCAGACACTCAGAGACACGCACACTCACACACACACACACACACTCGTACACGCAGATACTCAGAGACACGCGCACACTCACACACACACACACACACTCGTACACGCAGATACTCAGAGACACGCGCACACTCACACACACACACACACTGACACGTGCGCGCTCACGCTCATGGTATGAGTCAGTTTATCTGCACATAAAATCCTGAAGCAGGTTTTAGTCGCCCCACACATCTGAACACATCATCTAAGTGTCAAACACATTAAGAGTACTTGTGTCGCTGGATGTATGTCGATGTTCTACATCTAACTAAATATATCTGGTCCTGCAAACAAACCTTTTTGACGCTTTTTTTAAAATATGCATTTCACGTCGTTCGCGGTAACTTATAACGTATCTACACAACGGAATCCTTGAGTTAACTGGTGGAGAACTGAAAAGCATAGTTACTTAAGTAGAGGAGAGGTAAACATCGATTACATATCTGTTTGACTTCTCGTTAGAGGGATTTACGACTGTTTCCAGTTTCCTCCTCGGAGCGAGGGAATCACGTTAGCGGACAAAATCAAAAAAGAGGCGAGAGAGAGAGAGAGAGAGAGAGATGGGTGGTGAGAGGGAGGACGGGAGAGAGAGAGAGAGAGAGAGATGGGTGGTGAGAGAGAGAGATAGAGGAGAAGAGAAATGCTAGTCGCTTAAAATTGTTTTTTTTTTTTCTCCTAAAATCTATGTATTTTAAGTTTCTAATTTATTTATTTTGCTAAGATTTCCCAACGTTTTAATCGCCCCATAACGGCAAACAAACCTATATTAGCTGTCTACGTATAACTTTCCGGTCGATGGAGCTGAAGAATCGGCTATTCGCAGAACTGCGTCAGTATTTGGCGGGCGAGAAGACTCCGCACCCCATCGGGCACTAAGCGGACAGACGGTTCGATAAGCTTCCCTTCTGTCCAGCCCGTGCCTGGTACCCCGGGGCCAGCCCTCAATCCACAATCGGCGTGAATAACTTCAGCTTCTTTGTTTTTTTGTTGTTTTATCCGCGTCCCGCGAACTTCTAATATAAGTATCGTTTTCTATTCCCACGTGTAGAAAGGGAGGCTTTAGTGACGGAGTAATAAAACGACCAGAACCTATAATGGAGAGCTTTAATATTTAAATGCCATACGTCCATTAGATTTCTCTAAACGGCAGTATTTATTAGCATCTTAGACTCCCTCTTTTTTTTCTGCCCCTAAAGGCAAGGAAGCATACAGAAATTCCGTACACTAGAGGGGGAGGCGTCCAGAAATCCGGAAGCATCTTTCATCTGCTAATACATTTTACGGTTAATTTATTAACTAGTTTCTTCTTTTTTTAAAAAAAAAAATCGTCTCTGTATATGGTGTGTGTGTGTGTGAGTGTGTGAGGTTTTCTTCTTCTCTCCCTTTGTCGGCAAGACGGCCACAAGCATCCTTAGGGCGGACACCTATCTCCCTGCAATGCCGGTCAGTCGTGTCACGGTGGGTACAGAAGCGGGTGACTGAAATCAGTCCTTAGAATTTATGAAAACCGATGTTTTCTTTTTTTTTTGGAAAAAATACACAGCATCGTAAAATGTTCCTCAGATCTGAATTATCAATAAGACAAAAATAAATAAGTGGGGGGTGAAGTATTTAGATTTTAATCACAAAGAATAATCTTTTTTTTTAAAAAAAAAAATTGTTGATAACATATTTTGTTAGCTACTTGTTTTCCCACCGTTGTAAACCGACATTAATCTAAATCACCGTATATAGAATAAAATGTATAAATTCATCCGTTTGCTAGTGCTGTTGTTTTGTTGATTTGGCCGCCTACTTATTTTAAAACGTAGTGTAGTTTTGGTGCCCGCGGTAAGTATTACGCGAGTTCGGGGCGTCAGCTGAACGTCTATTTATATGGGCGATCGTCTTTCAGACCGGTTAATTATTACACCATTTTCCGAAACCTGTCAGTTCATCTTCCAGCTCTATGTACGACGTGGACCCTATCTGACCACCTAAATGATTTCCACTTGTCGCGGAGGAGCAACGGTTTTCTCGCGCTATAAGTGCATAGGATAGACAGGGCTACCGACAGGGCTGGGGCCGGCTGTTCCTTCTGTCTCTATTTTGTATCCTCTAGATCTTCAAAACCAAATTAAGGAACTAAACTCTTTAAATACTTGTAACTTTTGAACACGTCAAAAAATATACATTTTATTATTATTATTATTATTATTATTATTATTATTATTATTATTATTATTATTATTATTATTATTATTATTATTACGCTTTCGGGTGCGTAACCTAGAATAAATAATGACTTAATCGTATTATTTTAATTCTACTTATTATCATTTTTTTTCAGAATTTAAAGTAACTTAAATTAATATTAGACAGTTTTAACAAAATAACCCCCAACCGTTTTACTGCTTTCTAATACTAACACGGATTTTGAAATTGATTTTATCTCTTATTATTTCTAACTAATTTGAATCCATGTTTTTTCTCGGTCTTTCTTTATATACTTCTTCCCATGTTCATGGGCTTCCTCTGTCTCTGTACTGAGGTCATCTCTCTCTCTCTACTGACGTCATAACTCTCTGTACTGACGTCATATATATCTCTCTACTGAGGTCATATCTCTCTGTACTGACGTCATATATATCTCTCTCTACTGACATCATATCTCTCTGTACTGAGGTCATATCTCTCTACTGACGTCATAACTTTCTGTACTGACGTCATATATATCTCTCTACTGACGTCATATCTCTCTGTACTGAGGACATATCTCTCTACTGACGTCATAACTTTCTGTACTGACGTCATATAATCTCTCTACTGACGTATATATATCTCTCTTTACTGAGGTCACATATCTCTCTCTACTGACGTCATATCTCTCTCTCTCTCTCTCTCTCTCTCTCTCTCTTTCTCTCTCTTTCTCTCTCTCTCTCTCGTCTTTTTATTCCCCCCCATTCCAGTTTTTTTTTAAATAATACAGAAAATAGAAATTTTTTATCTGTATTTCTCCAATTATGTTTTTTTCCTTCTTTCATTTCTCTCTCGAATAATTACTACCAGTACACCTCGCCTCGCTATTTATCTAATTTCTTATTGTTTAATTTTATTTTCATTGATTTATCACGAAGAATTCAAAATTATTTTAGAAAATTAAAAAAAAAAAACAACTTACAGCTCCCATTTCTCTGTCGTCTACCCACTCGCGTTTCAAAAATGTGCCCCATCTATTAACCCGTTCGACTTCAGCAAAGAGCCGCCCACCATCCCCTCCTCTTCCTCCTCCCACGCAGGTAGCCACAGTGTCACAAAGCTTCGTGTCCCTACTCGCAAGAAACAAACAAACCGATTGTGTTTCAAACTCTCCCGAAGTAAAGACAACCGGACGGGAACTTCCCTGTCGACCAGGGCCTCGCCGCCAGCGTGTCTCTCAGGTAGTCTGCGGGATTCCTCGCGCCCAGTCTCCTCGGATGTCTGCACTCGTTGTGCCAGCCCGACGGGGGAGCAGACAGTCGGAGTGCCTAATAGCAGGACTGTTTCGTTGCAACGAGATTAATAGACACCCTCCGCGGGTTTCGCCACTCGATATTGGGAAGGTTAAATATGGATTCAGAGGGATTGGGTGTGGATCCCGACCGAGCAAATAACATGGGTTGTTTCGTTCGTATTTCTCGAGATCAGCTGGACGAGAACACGGTAGAGGGCGCGGCGGCGGCAGGGGTCAGCAAATATCGGGAAAAGGATGGGGGAGAGAGGAGGGGGGGAGGAGATACTGGCAAATTAATTCTCGGATTCCGTGGTCCGCGATGTCGGGTTTTTTTTCCATATTTACTTTCCAGTTATTTCAAATCTTTATGGAAAAAAACAAAAACAAAAAAAAAAACACCGAGTTTACCGTAAATGCGAGCGCCATCCGAGTACGGGCGGGGCTCAGATCACGTGGACACGGGAGCCCCGCCGCGCAGTAACCCGGGGGGGGGGTGTTGGCTGGTGAGTTCGCCCGTCCGAAGATGAGCCACTTTTTACTATATCTGAAGAACTATTACTCCATGTATTAATGAGGCAAACGTCTCACCACACCCGATCCCTCCCAGTCCCGAAGGCGTCCCCACGTGGAAATAACAGCGATTCCGGTTTAATAGTCGCGTTTTAACTCTTTTCGGCCCAGTCGCGCAGCCAGTGAGTGGAAGGCGGCTGGGGGAAATCGGGGCTTCCGGACCCGGTCATGTCAGAAACGACCACCGCATTCCGGAGACCAACCGACGAGTGATGGGGACGGGTTCGATTCCATGCCGCCGGCCTCTGACAAGTAAAAGGCCGTAGGAGGGGGCGATTATCGACGGGTACAGGGGCTGGTCAGAAGTAAGTCGACGCTCTGTCTGTAACGGAACCGCTGGATCCCCTCCCCCTCGTCCGGCGGCGTCGGTACAGAGTGGACACGGGCAGTAACTCTGTCCGGCGAGCCAGATGGAAGCAGGTTGGGGTTGTGGGGGAAGAGGGGAGGGGGGACCCCGCTCCCTCTTTCGTGTTTCCCCGTTCAACTTTTGGCAGTTGTCTGTGTACGGACGCCGGTTACTGGTGCCGACAATCGGGACTACGATCGCCGGCCGGGTGGGGGCGCTCGGTCTGTTCGCCTCATCCTATTCAGCTGCGAGCCCGACTCCGATAAGCGCCGCAGACGCCGCCGTCGCGATGCTTACATAAATTAATCCGCCCTTTCCTGCAAGAGATGTTTACCTCACGTGACGAGCAGCGGCGACTCCTGCTCGATAATTTCTGTAATATCACTCTCGAGAATAGAGATGGCGGGTTAGGGGAGGAGGAGGAGGAGGAGGGAGATCGTCTCGTTCTGACTCAGCCGTTATAATGTAGCCGACAGACAAACAGACGGATCGCCGAGTTAGACCCGATCTTGGGATTGATATCGACCGGCTTCGGGAAAAACATATCCCCCCCTCCCTCCCTCGTCCCCGCCGCTCGCTCTTTGAGGCCCTTAATTTTCCCTTCTCTTTTTTTTTGTTTGTCAGTTTTGAGAAACGAGCCCGGTGAGTCCGCGTTGGGGTCTAGTTGGGGGTTGGTTCACCATCGAGAACCACCCGTATACGAGGTATTTACGTGACAAAAGCCACTCAATGGCGTCTAGATGCCAATTAAGGACCCCCTCGCGGTCCTTAGGGGTTGAGACAGAGACTATTTTTCGTTCTCCGTCACACGCGGTTCGTCTTATACAAGGCCCCCCCCCCTATCCCACCATCCAGGTTAGCGATAACGGTAATGGTTTGGGAGGGGGAGTCTTCAAGAATCTCAGAATTTCCTTTTTTTAAAAGAAGTTTATAAGTTATACAGCGGTAATAGTCGGCAGATTGTTTACCATGAACGTTTCATGTGTGAAGACGAACAGAATTTCCCAGTTAGCAGATAAACGTACTAGGGGTCATAATTATAAATAAACTAAACCGTCTTGAAGGCTCGGTGTCAGCGAATGGAATAAAGCGCAAACTACAGTCGGTAATCGTAACGGTGCGGATAATTTTAGAAGTCACTTTAAGATACGTTTTTTCCCCCACATTGGACGCTTTTTAAAATTCCGTGGTAGCTTCCTGTCTGCTTTTGTAATAAATGGATTCAACCACCGTCGAGGAACATCATCACCGAGGCCAACCACTTCCCCGCCCCCCTTTTGGCTTAAACTACTGTCTCGCGTTCGTTTTCTTTGCGAGCTGTTGCCACCCGCGACTACAAATGTTGCAGGAAATATTACTGCTTCGTTTCCGTTTCCCGACTTTTTGGTTCTCGGGGACACCTTCGACGAGAGGCGGAGCGGGAACCGGGCGTGGGACAACACCGTCCGCGCGGATTCTGGCTCCGAACTGCTGTCCGACCAAAGTTCGGCAAAGGACGGACGCCGGACCGTGTCTCGTCCGAGATAACGTTGGTCCGGTGTCTTTGGCGTTGAGTATAAGGTTGGGAAAACTTCTGACAGGCGCAGCAAAGTAAATTTAGTCGGATCTCCCCGTCCGCGATCGGCCTTCCCGGTGGGTGGGTGAGTGATGGTGCTGCTGAAGTAGTGATTCTGCACCTCGTCCTGTTGTCGCGTCTTAGTATGGACCGAGTTGGCCGGCCCAAGCGTCCGGTCTCTGCTGGCGGGGAGACAACTTATGGCGGACGCCCAGCCCAGCCCAGCCTCGCCTCGTCGCGTCTTTGTAAAAAAACACAACAACAACAACAAAAATCTCCATCCGATATACAGGCGCGGTCTTTATCCGCTTGTTCTATAAATACGTATATTTGCATAAAATAATGATTGATGTTTCTTGGAAAGGCCGTTGGATTTGAAAGTGTTTATGTGTCCACGCGGAAGTATGATTAAAGATAGTTAGTTATTACGTGGGAGTAAACCAACCACCCAGAGCTCGTCACAGGTTTCAGAACCTGGCATCTTCCTCGGAGCAAGCACCCTCAAGACCCGATCGCGTCCCCAAGTCAGTTTCTGTCGCTTTGTATAGTGAAAGTCAACAACAACAAAAAAAAATTACATATAATTATACGTTTGCTTCTCCTTGTTTTTGATAGATTTTCTTTTTTCCGTATAAATCTCTATTAACATAATTACACTGGCATGGTGCTACACAAGTCGTATCTTGGAAGGCTGTTGGCATTCTTAGTGTTTGAGTTATATACACATATATAGTTGAAGATAAAACATAAATAAATAAAGTAAATGATATAAATTATTAGATATATGCAAATAGATAGCTGGACGGATTAAAGATAAGTCGGATGATTGCCCTTACAGACTGTCATGGCGGGGATGAGGCTTTGAGTGTCTCAGCACTGCCTCTGCTTCGCCGACAAAGCGATTACCTACACAGTGTTACAAATAAGTGTGTACACAGAAGAAAGACAGGGTATAGAATACAAATACCACGTGATGGAATCGCATGTTATGTGCAAAAATGAAATGCTTCATATTACAGCCATGTGTTGATAAAGCACGCTATGATTGATTGGCATGCAAGCAATCAGAAGGTACCCACACCTGCAAAAGGGGGTTATACAAGTATAGGCGGTGGTATTATTGTAGCGTTGGTGAATACAATGGCTCCTGGAGGAGGGGGAGGTGTCACAAGAAATGTGTATAGAAATCAGAGTCCTAGCAGGTGAAGGCTGCTCCGCGCGGCAGATTGCAGCCCGACTTCATGTTTCAGAAAGAGCTGTAAGCAAGGCTCCTGAGGAGGATACGCGAAATTGGTGCTGCTGACAATAGATGCGGTCGAGAACGAAAGTCCGAAACTTAAAAAGTGATGTTAAGTACATCGGGATGTTTTCCCTTCGTGATATACAAGGAACCAATAGAAATGTTGCGAATGGCCTTGCTGCGAGTAGGGGTGTTGATGATGCGTGGCTTTCCGAAAGTCTTTTCTGAGGGGAGGCAACCAAACGGCAAGACCGAAATAGGGAGCGGAAATGGAACAGTTGGTTGACAAAACCTGAAAGAAGGTGGGTGCTCCTTACAGGTGAGTTTAAGTTTGGACTGTTGGGAAATAATTAACAGCAGTTTGTTCGAAGACGGACGTATAACAGGCAGTAAAGCGTAGAGGTAGATCAATACAATTGTGGGGCTGCATATCAGCCAAGGGTGTCGTAGATTTACATAAAATCGGACGTATACCGACTGTCGATAGGTACAGGCAGGTGTTCACTCATCGTGCCATTCCCTCGAGAAGACATCTTACCGAGCGGGGATTCATCTTTTACGTGGCAATGATGATCCTTTAGTTAGCAGCCATCGTGGTGAAATACTACTATCTGGAGCGTTTAAAAGGCTGATGGCGCACTCACAACGACACCCTCGGCACGCCTGAGTCTGAATCCTATATAATCAGCACTGAGGATGCGTGGGGGTTTATATGGCTACCGAGAAAGTCAAACGACAACCAAACACCTCGGATGAATCGTGGGAAGTCCTACAGGATATTTGGAGCAACTGGTAACCTGTAAGGGAGCAGGCAAGGCGTCGTGCTCTCTATGAAGCAAAGGGCCCGCATACCAAATACTAATACACTGTACAACGTATTCATTTCGTTCTTGTATATTTCCTGTAACAACTCATCGCCTGTGGGTTGTGTACGTCTCTCAGCTGCAATTACTCGGTATCTGTGCACGTCTTCTCTCTCTCTCTCTCTCTCGTTATTTCCAATACTGTATATACGAAAAAGTACAGCTGAAGCCAAAAGTTTTGCATAACCTTAGAATGTTCTAATTTTGCTCGATAAAACTGAATTAGTGTAATAGTGTTACTTTGACACGTTGAAGTGCATACCGCTTTGTATCTTTTTGAATACTTGGAGAAAATTACCAAAATTGGAAAGTGTGACAGTTTAAAAAAAGATCACGTATCACGACGAGCCCGACGCAGTTAGAAGCATTCAAAAGCAGACATTTAAAGGTCGTCACGTGTTCGGCATCGAGCCGCATGAGCGCGAGTACCTTAATAATTGGTCGTGGTCGGACAATCTCTTAAGTTACAAGAAGCTAATCTTAAGGAGCGGTGTGTTTCAGGTTTTAAAAGAACGTTTCCTTAATTCGATACAATTTTATTTGGAGACGGTTCGCTGTTGGCTGCATTTATGCTGCACGCGGTATTGTTTTTTGGGCTTTGGGCAGTACGAGCTGGTGCCGCGAGGATTCTTCAAATTATTCTGCACTAATTAAGTTCATTGGCAAAGGGGGGCGCTGCTGCTTGCCAAGCGCTGCGGAAAATCCGTTGACTTTTCGACCTTACTGCGTTCGGCTCCGTAATGGTATGTATACATGCGCCCTCTCAGTTGTGATCAGCCGCCACCCTTGTCTTCCTTCGCGCAAGAAAGAAGCAGCAGCGTGCACGGGCAGTCCGTCATACTCTTGAACTCCTGGATGGGAATCGAATAGGTTCTCTTTCCTTTTTACAAGATTATTTGTTAATTGGAAAACATAAAACACGTTAAAAAGAAAACTGCGTTTGCTTTTCGTTGTTTTAAGCACAATGAAAGTCCGAGTCATAAGCGACCTTTTTTTTTACAAACTACGCTGAACAACTCTTTAGCGCATGCGCCAGCCGGAGTAGGAAGCACTTTTGATAGACATTTTTCTCCCAGATGCTATTGTTTGTTTGTTTGATTGTTGTTGCCGTCGTTTTCCTGTTTTAGAGGGAGTTTATAAAGAATGCAAAGCTGAGTTCTTCATTTGTCCACTAAAAAAACAAAAAAAAACAGGGGATACGAGATATAATAACACGCTTAGAAGTGCTACCGGTGAGTCGCGGAAGACAATTTTGGGCGGGTGCAGAAAGTGGCGCGACACCGGGGGCTTAGGATACCGGCTGGCAGCCGGAAGGAGGCAGATAGATGGCTATCATCTCGCACTTCTCTCCGGTTCAACAGCCCGAATAAAGCAGCGCTCTTTTACAGCTGGATTTGTGGGAAGGGAATAGACGCCCGTGACGGTTTGCTGCCGAACCACCCTGAACCTACCTCTGTTCTATGTTTGACGAGAAGGAGCGACGACGGGGTGTTGGCTGTGTCGGTAAATGCAGCTCTGCGACCGTCGCGCGATTTTATCTGGATCTGAGTGGTCCATGAGGCCTCTTAAAACACGGGGGGAGGGGGAATTAATCAAGGAGGGAGTTTGGTTGCGAAGGCAGTGTACCTAAAAAATGAAAGAAAATTAATTCAGTTGATTCGATCGACCTCGACCAGACGTTATTCTGATGATTGATCTAAGAGCAATCTACCATCAGATCGAAGAATTAGTTCTGAATTGCAGCATCGACAATTCCTGGTTTACGATGGTCGATTGGCCTCAGAGAGATCCCCGGGTGGTGGGGGCGCGTTTCGCTCGACCACTCGATAATAAGGGGGTTTGTGAATAAAGATCTAGATGGAATTATGGCCTTCGAGCGCAGGAGGAGACAACTGCAAAAAAAAGAGGATGGAAACGGGGAAATCGGGAAGGGAGGGAAAAAAAAAAGAACAACAACAACAAAACTTACAAACCATAGTCTGCTGAGCGGGATGGCGAGAGCACCAGCTGGGACCACGTGATAGACATAAACTGTCTCGGAGTGTGTTTATACGTGTGGCTAACCCGGAAACTTACACTGGAAAACCGAGGTGAGTCGGGGGGGGAGGGGAGAGAACTCAACAAACTCGTAAATCTACAGCCGATGTTGGTTCTGGGAGTAAGAGTTAAAGAAAGGAGAGAGAGAGAGAGCGGGGTGGGGATGGGGGGAGAGAAAACGGATAAAGGAAGTGACGAGACGTCGGGTGTACGAGGCTCTTCTGTAAGTTGATGAGGGGTCGTCCGGACTTCGAACAAAGCGATGCTAAGTCGGATGATGGGAAACGTACACGGGGGTGGGGTGGAGGGGGTTACGGATGGAACTGCGTAATGGTTATGGATGGCGATCTACGGCAGATTTTCCACCCGCTGGAGATAACCTGGAGGGCGAACAAACGTTCGGAGTCCGGGTTTAATAGGTAGGGCTGGTGATGCGCAGGAGGAAAGAGGGCAGGACAAGGGGCAGGTGCCGTGTGCACAAGCCAACGCGACAGGAGGGTCGCTGCTGGAAGCTGATGCTTAAATCCGGTTGGGCGTAAAATCCCGAATCCAGTTTCTACCTGCCGATAATTTAAAAAAACAACAACAACAACGACGACGAAAGATCCTTCCCACAATGCAACGCTGCGGGCTGTGAACATCGCCCGGTTAGTTCCGAACGTTTAGCTATGGAAGCAACAAATGGCGGATAGAGTAGAGCGCTCCAAGGAGACGAATCGCGCTGGGACGGACCACTGTCCACGGCAAGGAGTTTGGGGAAAGGGAAGGGTACAGCAGCGAATTCCCCGAGAAACTACCCCTCTCCCCCACAAAGAAGAATCCCTCGGTCTTCTGGGCGGCTGTCGGGATTAGGAGCAGCGAGGCGAAAACCAGGCGTCGAAAAGGAGGAAGGAGGAGAAGGAATGGAATCGCGCGACGGACTTATCTCCAGATAATTGGTTCTAGTGTAGGGCTTGGGTTCGCGGGAACCACCTTGGGTGATCAAATAGCTGCGTAGTTATATATATATATATATGTGTGTGTGGTATGGATGAAGTGGCTCCTGATTGGGGGGGGGCAAACCGTAATTCATTCTCATGGCTTATTTTGGTCCATCTCGGTTATTAGAAGAAGATGGACAGGACAAGCTTTTATGGTTCACACAGAGGCCGCCAGGGTGAAGAGATATCCAACACGGATCCTAAGATAATTCGGCACCATCATACTCTACTATTGCCGCCGATGTATTCCATTAATTTACACTTCTGCTACTAATAATTTTGTTCGCTAAAACTTGAACCAATCAGTGATCCCGACCCCTAATAGTTCGAACAGTGGGTAACTGGGATCTTTAAATATTTTGAAAACCTCCATTACTTTCCCATCATCATCTCAAATGTTTAAACTGGCTAAATCCGATAATCCAATAATCCAATAATTCTAATTTGACCGGGTATTCTATTAATGTTTAAAACCCGTAAAAAAATGCTTCCGGAAAATGATCTAATCGTTGTTCTTTACACATTCATAAATAATAATAATAATAATAATAATAATAATAATAATAATAATAATAATAATAATAATAATAATAATAATAATAATAATAATAATAATAATAATAATAATAATAATAATAATAATAATAATAATAATATATAATATATAATAATAATAATAATAATAATAATAATAATAATATAATAAAGAAGCTAGGACTCTTGTTTTATACAGATGACAGAGTATTTAACGTTCAGATGTGCTCAGAATATGCTACCAATAAAAGGAAGGGCTTTGGATACCAGCCGAATTCTAAGTTTGGTTTTCTCTTGAAGTTTCAAATTATCAGGTGTGCCGTTTATTATTTACCTGCAAGATACCTGATTATTTTTTCTTCGGCGATTATAGATCAAAGAAATTCTTTGTTTCGCCGTTGTCCGGCCTCTATGGTCTATTGAATTATTGAGAGAGAAGCAACAGATGTTTAGCAGCGGGCACGGTCAAATGTAAATGTTTGATCTCGGCGAGTAGGGAGTGACGGCAAATCGTTATGGGAAACCAACAGTTGGTCCTTCCAGGATGAGGGTGGGGTTTGGGGGGCTGTTAGGGTAGCGAGATGTTAGAGGCGGTCGCAGCTACTGCGGAGCTACTTTCGATTTGCATAGCCAACATCTGTCACACTTGGAAAGGTGCAAGGTTCAAATGTATTTCTTGGTGTTAAGACGGTTGTGGCTGACTGCAGGCCTCCAGTGTATTTACTTAACCTAGTTTAATAGCTTACAAAGATGCGGAAGGCGGGTGGGGGAGAGAAAAGGGCCATATACACGATTTTTAGACCGATTAACCCTGTCACTGCTGACCAAACTTACGGATAGTTTACCCTGCTAATTTATTACGACATTTTAACGCAGCTGACTGTGGGATTCTTTGGAGAAAGACAAGTTCTTGCACATTTTTATTGCCTTGAAAGCAAGTTTAGGTTCTTATTATTTAATTCTGCAACTTTGACAGCAAAAGTTGAGAATTTTTTCAAGGCATTTTCGTATTTTTAAAAATCCGCTGTGTTTATTGGTTTTAAAAGTGAAACTATTGTTATGCAATACAAGGAACGTTTAAAGAATTTATCAGCTTTAAACGGTTAGATGGTAGAATTCTCTTTGGAGAGAGGCCGTAGGGTCTAGCCATTTCAATGGTAAGTTATTACAGCCCCAATAATTCCTAACTAAACGCACAGACGAGGCTATAATAGACATCACTAAAAGTAAAGCACGTGACATCAGTTATAGTTCTTCTGTACGTTTAAGTAAGAATTAATGACGCTATAACAACTTACGCCTGTAGATTGATGCCCGGAAATACATCGTTATGTAATAATACTGCTGCAGTGGAATGTTCTCAAATAACAAAAAATAAATTCGTAAGTAAACGAACATATTTACTTTAATTTTAAATACATTCGGTCTACCTAATCACAACTGTCACAGAAAAACTACAACTATAGAGAAGCTCTAAATATATATATTTTTTCTCCAGTAAACAAAGTAGTTTTAAATGTTTACTAAATTATAATTAGTAATTTATTCCCCATTAATAATTCATAGTTTTGGTTTTTTTAATATATATAATGAAAGCCAGCACCCTCCCGTTCCTGTCAGGAGAGGAAAGAGAGTAGCTAAGTTAGTCAGAGCCGGTGGTGTGTACCTTGTTGGTTTCTCTTTAGGTCGCATCCAAACTTCGCCGTTTAAAGGCCAATAAATCTAACCACTTATCCCATCAAACTCCCCGGAGGAGGGAAGCGAGACGGTATTCATTGCAAAGCCACACGTTTGTAAAATCTGCGTTTTCAACCTGTCATCGCCAACAGTGGCGACTACCCTTCGCGTTCGAGTTACCTCGGAGATCGGGTTGTACCGTGATGGCGCCCACATCTGGTCGTGAGACTCCGGTGGCCTTTAATAGAGTTTACAGCAGCCCCCGTTCGAAGACAGTTGCATACTTCGGGGTCTCGAGACGCCTCGATAATTTAGGGTTAGCGTCACCAAATATGCGTATTGTCTCTCGCTCTGTACGTTTTTATCATCGCCATAAAAAAAAAAAAACGACAACAAAAACACGATTCAAATTATAGCGGAGCCGACGTAATTTTTTTTTTTAAGGGTAGATTTATCTCCCTTTAGCGTCTTAATTGATTTGTCTACGAGGCGGCGAAAGAACGCATCGATTGGCACGAATCCGCCACGTTTCAGACACGCAGAGAGATGGCGCGAAATATTCTCGACTAGGCGGCGGCGCTTTGATTTAAAACTGGCACAAGCAAATTCCAACCACGTGGATTCTCTGGCAGGAGGTAGAAGATCATACTTACACCTGAGTGCCATCTGAGTGCATGCAGCTTGTATCCCGCAGGAGGCGCCAATCTCTACAAAGGAGAGATAACCCCAGCGACGGAAGAGAGCGTTTCCTACCCACCCCCCACCACGCGCCTCAAGAGCACCCCTCCCCTACACTGCCAATTCCAGTAATGAAATCCGTACCGGAACCCTTCGCTTTTAGATGCGGGAGGAAATCCGCACGGCTGGTTTTGCGGAGAAGAACGAGAAAAATCGGCGCCAGGAGAACGGCAGACCGAGCCGGCTCCCGATCGACGGGCCCTCGGCAGCCTCAGCGAGCCGTAGCATCATCGTGAAGTTCAGACTCTCGATTAATAATCCCTAGAAACGGTCGTCTTGGAAGGATAAGTGAGAGAAAAGCGAAGATAAGGAGGGAGAGTGATGGGGGAAGATAGAGGGAAAACTACAGGAGACTGAAGAAGCTGGTATTGGTCCTCAAAGAGATAAAGTGGATGATAGTAGATTGTGTGGAAGAGTTCATCAGTAAGAAAAATAGAGCCATACACCAGCTTCTTGGAGTTTTCATTTAAAGTCCATAAAGTTACGGCAGCAACGGAAAAAATAAAAAAAAAGACTCTTCCCCTTCATCAACTGGTATAGTTTTAGTCTGGAGACATCGGCAAAGAAACCGTCGAGACAGAATACTGTTTTTGTCTGCGCAATAGTTCCAAACCTATTCCACACTGTGTATGAAGGTTCTGAAACGGTCCTCGCACTACTCTAGATCTAGAACCGACTGAAAAGGCTTGAGGAGGATAAAAACAACGAGTAAATCAAGGAAAACCTTTATCGGTGAGTTGAAACTTAAGGTTGTCGAAAACGCGGCTACTCCACCTTTTACTGAATATTAGAGAAGTTTAATTTCCCCGTGCCAGCAGTCGACTGAAAGCGTTATCAGCACCGGCGTTGGTGAGTAATTGAGCACGTTGGGGTGGTGTGGGGGTGGGGGTTAGGAAACAAGCAAAAACAAACCGGTGTGTGGCAGCAATATTCAAGCTGCGACAGGACTTCTCGTATTGCACTTGTTACCAGCGAAACGCTGGACGACGCGCCCTCTACAGGTGACGTTGGAATACGTTTCGTCAAAAGACTGAGGCGGTCGGAGAATAAATTAATGTTCTTTTACGGCAGGTAACGCCGATGGGAGGAGCCCCCCACACACACACAACCGGGGGAACCACGCCAAACCAGCGTGTTGTTCTTATCGCTTTCCCAGGGCCGCGTTTTGTAATTGTTTTCTTTTCTCTCTTTTTTTCTTCCGTTTCCGTGTCTGTTGATGAGGATGCGCACGATCGATGTGATGAGATCCGTCAATTAGCTGCCACCAGACGCGGACGTCATTTTAAATGTCACTTATCGCCGCGGTGGCAGCGGGCGGCTGTGGTTGACGGGAGTTCAGCTACAAGGGACGGTCTCCTTCTCCCTGACCGTCAAGTTACAGCTCTCCGCGAGTCCGAAATCTAACCCGGGAGACGTGCCGCCATTCCGACCCGCAAACACACCCCCCCTCCGGCTTCCGGTGTTCATCGTTTCTTCTCCGCAATTAAATAAATTCCGGATTACGTAGTTTCCAATTTCGCACCAGAGCCGACACGGAAAAACGTCAGCGCTGGCAGTCGCGGCAACAGAGTGAGACTTGGGGTCTGCAGGCGGACAGCGAAGACATCCTCGTTTGCTTTAACCCTCCCCCGCCGTTGTGTAAGTCGATATTTTGATAAGTCTATCAAAGTTTTTTTGTTTGTCGAACTCATGGGGCTTCGAGGAATCCGCTTTTTAATTAGAGTATTTTGGAGGAATTCTTGGATTTTATTTAATCAGCTTCACACTCTAAGAACCCCCCCTCCCCCGCCGCGCGGCCCTCATTGCAGGAGGGAGGGTTAAGCCCCGAGCCAAACTAAAAATTAATACATTATTGATATTTAAACAATTTTCATTTTTTTCTTCTTTTTTTTTAAAATTTGTCTTAAAAAAGACTTTCTCGAGCTTATAGCATAGCATTTGTATTCCTTAATTATTAAAATACAGACAAACCAAAAACACGACAGCGCCATCTAACGCTTCCTTTTTGAACCGTAGGTCGTCGTCTTCAAAACGAGGCTCCGCGTTCTCGTGATGATCGGAAATGGCTGCATTGTAATGTATACATGACCGGGACTGTCCAATGATGAACTCGCTTCTCTCGCCTCGCCTTCCAGGGAGAGGGGGGGGGTTAAAAAAAACACAAAAAACAACTAAACAGCGGCAATATTTTTGAAACTTATCATCTAAGATGGCTTCTCCACAAAAGGTTAATTCTGTTATCGCCGATTGGAAAGCGGTGTTTGCTGGGACCAGCGGAGTTCGTTCCGATTTGCATTGGCCAAACAGACACCCGACCGTGTGAGAACCGAGATAACATTAATTTCCTCCGTCGCCGCGCGGAGCACGAAACACAAATGAAGAAATGGGCTGGTCAAATTTTATCACAACAAAAAATGTGGACTATTCGGTTTGTTTTAAATGGAGCCATCAAAAAGCAGATCTCGTATCGTCGTTGTGTATTAGTCACGCGAACTCCCAGCATCTGCGAACCGCACCGACGTGAATATTACCCTGGCAGAGCCTTCGTCGGCGGCGGCCGGAGGAGGAGGAGGGGAGGAGGAGGAGGGGCCCTTGAAAGTTGACTGGGGAGAAGGAGAGCAAACAAAAACACTCCATGTTTCTTCCCCGATAGCTACATCACGATCTCGGCGTCGGCACAATGGCCGGTCTCGCGAAGGCGGACGAATTAAATAGCAATAATTAATACGAGGCGGCGGGAAGGGGGGGTGTGAGATCGTACGACCCGCTTGTTTTTACAAGACAATGCTTACAACAATGGCGAAGGTGGCGAAGTGATTCCGAGTTTGGGGCCGGGCGAAATTGGGAAATTATTCTTATATATTTCGCATTGGGGTTGGACTTCGCTTTCGTGTTTCTCACCGAATCAACACCAGTGGGGATTTTTCGTCCCATGTGCGACCGTGGAATTGCGGCTTGAAGCTAGCGGATATAGTCGGTTACCAAGGCGACCCCCCTTATCCTACACACGCACGAAAGGTCGGGTCGAACATTGACGGGGGTGGTGGGACGACCTAGCGGTGCGCCTCCTAGTGAAGCGTACGCGTACTGAAGGAGTCGGGAACGAAAAGGAGACCGAATTACGTCGGCTAGGTACGTAACTAGGCCCCGTTACATTAAAGGGAGTCACCGGTCAAAGACACGAAACTTAAAGCGTTTAACTTTATCGGAGACGACGCCGAGATTAGTCCTCCCCCCCTTTATCGTCGTCACCGCTCTGTGTACGTAAGTTCTCGCTGGCAAGTTATCTGTCATCATCAGCGCCTCGGCCGAAAAATAAGTTTCTCATGTAGCTAAGTACTAAAAGGAAAACCGTGGCGGCTCTCGGATCGAGACGCAGCACTGGTAAATTTCTGCTTAAAACGTATGGACGAGGTATAATCGACGCCATTAAAAGGCCAGGTCAAAGTATATGGCGGCGTCGATAGTAGCTCCATCTGTACGTTCAGTTAGGAATTAACCACTGGCGCTGTAAAAAAAAACCAGCTGTGGTGGGTGTCGCCCAATTCATTTGCGGAAACGAAAACAAACAAGAAAACAGAAAAAAAATTAATTAAATGAACAACTTTTCTGTAGTTCTCTCTTTCTCTGTTGGATAGCGTTCGCTTTCGATTCTTGTCGATTAACTGATCGAAGAGAATAAAACTCAGAAAATCGTCTCGTGTTATAAACGAGACGCCGCCAAATTTAAGAGCCGATCTCGGAATTACCCAGGGTGCTTTGCACAGTTTTGCGCTGCCTCTTCACTGAGGGGTCTTCGACCGCCGCCCGTCCGCAAACTCTCAGCGATGCGCTATTTGTTATATTTCTACGATCAGAAAAGTGCAGGGTTAACCCTAAACGACCGTCGTGCCGTGTGTCAGTTTGAAACCCAGACTTCTTTCTGGACCACTGCTAATGTTCTCTGTAAATCCCAGCACTTTTGCTCGTTTATTGTTTGCGTGTTTTCGCAAAAGACATGCCGCGATTATCCCCCCTTCCTCTCCCCCTCCCCAGCCATTTGCTGCATCTCCTTCCGTGAACCCTCTCGCTTTCTGACAGAGTACGGAAGTTTCCATTTACCTGAGCATCAGAGATAATCGGTAAAACCTATTCCTTCTCGTTCTCCCATTCTATCTGCAGCAACGCCGATACAACCAACAATGTAACGAGTACATCCCTCCTTTCTTTTCTCTACCCTTATTCTAGAAAATTCCGTGAATGAAAATATCTAATAATAATAATAATAATAATAATAATACTAATAATAATAATAATAATAATATAATAATAATAATAATAATAAAACGATGGTAATAAAACCGATCAATTCTAAAAAAATACCCATCACTTTGTTATTGATGTTCTGAGATAGTCCGCTAAGGGCACCTGTTTCGCTCGCCTTCCGGTTCCTCCTTATTAGACACACCGCCGTCTATCTATTATATCTACACAGCAGATAATTTACATTTACCGCTGTTTGCAAAATTTCACTCTTATTTAAAGCCGAGAATTGCAGGAAAAACTGCACGATAAAAATTTAAATAAAAACATGGTTGCTTGCTTCCACGCTAAGACGCCATCATCCTAAGGAGTAACGCACATATCACCAATAAGTATTTGCTCCTTTTTTATATTTTGGAATGTAGCTGCATTAATGTTTCAAGCTTTACATATTCTCACTCATGCTGCCCTGTTTTGTTTGCGATCTGTGCGTTTTACAACCACCCTCTCCCGAAAGGGGTTCGTTCATTCCCGCTTTTGATGATGTCAAATTAAGTATTTTTCCTGAGATCATCACAACGTCCACTTCCGTCATCTTTTAACGATTCCGACAGGAATTATACACAAAATTAAATTTTGGGGGGGGGCTTAGATTTTTGCATTGGTTGGTACCTCTTCCTGTCTCGTCTCATCTCGCTTGAAGCGTGAACGTTCGACGGCGACGTCACCGCGAGCGCACGAGCTTCTGCTGTACGTGTCGTAATTACTAAACAAAGATGGCCGTCTGTTTACCAAACAAGGCTAATCTCAGTTTTGTATAGAAGAAAGACTGGGGCACACTACTCACATTTTCATCAAACAAAGCTAATCATAGTTGCATATAAAAACGGCTGACTGAGCACAACGTGTTTATTAAGCATAGCTAATCTTGCTTCTGCCTAAAAGTACGAGTGAATTAGTCAGTTGTTTTTAGTTTCGTATTTAACCAGTTAATTGGAATATGTTTAAAAGACTTCGTCATTGACCAAAGTAATCTTTGCAAAAACTACTAACTATAACTGTGAGGAGAAAAAAACCCCTTAATTTAACAACAACAACAACAACAACAACAACAACAACAACAACACAAAAACAACAACAACAACAACAATAATAATAATAATAATTAATAATAATATAATAATAATAATATAATAATAATAATAATAATAATTAATAATAATAATAATAATAATAATCATAATAATAATAATACTAATAATAATAATAATAATAATAATAGAGAAAAAGGGAGGAAAGCTGGAAATGAGATCTTACTGTCGAGATAATGGAATTTGTAACTAGCTCTGTAGCGTAACCCCATGAATGGCGAGATGCAGAGAGGAAGGGAATCGTCTCTTCCCAACGATGCCGTAGGAATCTGATAAAAGGCCCTAGAGATGATCTACTCGAAATGTTTAGGCTGCACGTCTCCTTCAGATCCGATTATGAAGGCACAACGCGACGAACGGCCGTTTTGAAGCGAGAGGCAAAAAAGAGACGACGGAGCGAGTGATGGAGGGAAGAGATGGGTGGTGGTGGGCGAGGGCGGGGGGACGACGACGACGACGACGACGCAGCGAGTTCTTCTTCAGCAGCCGCCGCGCCGTGTGTGTTTGCAGACGACGGTAAAGATCGGGAGCTGGTTGAGGCAGATTGAAAAGTCATTAGGCTGAGAGAACGTATCGGATCGACAGAGCCAAGGCGTCTCAAAATAAATCAAGCAGTATTAGATATCGGTCTTCAGCCAACTGCGCTGACGGGTTGGTCGGCGGGGGCTGTCTCAAAACATCCCAAAGTAAGAGGGGCAGGAACAACCGCTTTAATATAATAATAAAATAATAATAAATATAATAATAATAATAATAATAATAATAATAATATAATAATAATAATAATAATAATAATGTTCTTAAGACTTGTTACCGATTATTCGAACTAACCTTGGCTTTAATCATTCTACCAATTAATAATAAGAATAATCTGGGAAATAAGCGAGAAACCGGACGGACTACAGACCGCTTGTACGTGGATGAGATAGATTAACGTTTTAGCCTCTTGTGTTTCTTGACGATTGACTGTTAATCCGAGCCTTATTTTTCCTTCTGTCACTTCATCATTAGTGTTGCTACTATTTATCTGCCCAGCACCGCTGACTACAAGTTCTAATGAATGAGATATTAGAATAATTAATCATCGCACTCTGTCCAGCACTGCTACGTTAACTATTACCAACAATGATTCTGCTACTTTTAACTCAAATTACTGTTAGTAAACCCATTGATATACTATTACTGTTAATTGCTGTTTTCCTAGTACACATTCTTAACGCTATTGCATACACTAGGGATGTTCAAATTAAACCCGGCTAAAATAGCTTCGTTGTATTAGTATCCGGCCGGGTTTCATTTGAACGCCTCTAGTATGTAACCCTTAGCTATTATAAAGTTACTACTGTTAATAATAGTATTATCTAATATTATTACATAAAATTATATCAGCACTCATAAATAATAATAGCGGTAGTATTATTGTCTAATATTTCTCTATGGAATTGTTATTTAGTTGCAGTATGCTAATATGCTTGAACAAGAGAGGATACTTGAGCATCTTTGTGCCCCCATTTCTTTCAGTCACGCACGAACACACTTGCAAACGACATACTTTCACCCTCACGTGTACCCACGCACACGTGATACAGAGGTAAGAACTCTCATTGATCTTCTTTAATCCATGCGTGGAAATATTCTACAACGTCTCTTCTAGCGACGTCACTGACGTTCGCTCTACGTTTTTCACAATACGGAAAACCTTTCACGCATCTATTCGTTTGACCATCACCAACAAGCCGTATCGTTGCGTATGATCCACGGCACTCCGTGTGTGCCTATACGTAGGTATTGCTTATTCGTTCTGTTTAAAACAGTAATATTGTTTCATAAGGTTTTACGGTATTTCTTTCGTCCACACCGCCAACGCGACTCGCGAAGTTTTGGCTGTAACCGCTGAGTGATCCAATAAGAGTTTTCTTCAGAAACCTATAAGTAATTCTGATAGTAATCAGACATGGGCTTTAGTAGATGCAGAATGTCTAAAATCTAATACAAGCAGAAATAGTTTTTTTAAAAAAAAGCTCAACGAGGGTGTAATTAATTTTTTTTTTTTTTAAATTACAGAAAATGATTTTGGTAATGAGAAAGAAAACGGAAATTGTTCCAGGTCAGCTGATCATTTGTATACCGATCGCGACGCTGAACTATAGAAAGAAATTTTCATTTCGGTCATCTGGGAAAATCCGCAGAACTCTAATATAACTTTTAAAACTTTCTATTTAATATTAAAACCAAAAATAAAAGGAGTGAGAGTAATAAGCAGACAAAAGTACATCTCAAAGCCACGGGCTGTTCGCCCCTCCTTTATTCATTAACGTTATTTGGTGTTTAGTCGTTGTTTTTTTTTTTTAAATAAAGATATTCAATCTCTGTCGTCTCTCGAAGACCCAGATCTTAGATGAGTTTATTACTTGTGCAGAAATAAAATACCAATGCCGGGCCATGTGCATCTTTATGATACTGAATACTTTCCAAATTAGAGAAGAAGAAAGAGAAAGAAAGGTAAACGGGGTATACACATACGGGTAGAAAACAAAAGGAAAATTACCGCTCTCGCAATTTATGGCTTCGAGACGATCCCCCGGCAGGAATGGTCAGTATGGTGGGCTGCTTTGCCTTTATAATTTACTGGCGGCGTGACACTTGTTTATCTGTTCCCCACCAGAGGTCACTGTTGAGAGACGGCGTGTGTTAGGGGAGAGTGCCGGGCGAAAGTCGGTATCTCTGCGTAACGGAACACCGCCAAAATCTGTATTATAATGTTACAGATTTCTCTCCCCTAGCGTGGGTGGGAGGGGAGAAGAGATCTTTGATAAGAGCTTGAAGAGGCAGAGATGGAAGCGTGGAATGAAGACCTTTGATATTGCGGTAGAGTCTGTCTTCGTGTTGTACTGCCGTTATGATGGAATAAAATTCAATTTCGCTCAATTACACTCGTAAGTTTAATTATAAACAAATATTGTGTAGCTCCATTTTTGAGTGATAAGTTATTTTCATTGCTTTTATGAGTAATCTTACGTGGACATATCGGCAAGACCATGAGGAGACAGGAAACAGATGAAATAAAATGAACAGCAACAGTATGTGCATCTGTTTATCCCCCCTCTCCCTTTTACTATATACACTACCGCTCAGAGTTTTGGTTCCCACTCACGCACTGATTCAGCATTATTCATCATTCTATCGCTGAAAAGATGTTATAGTTTAAAAGAAGCATCTCAAACGCTGACTTGTCTAGCCACAGCACCCTTTCCGTTTATCACTTTTCTAGTTTAAGTGTACTCTGGGACCTTTTAACTTTAGTTGTAGCTCTTTGTGCCTTTTATAAAACAACAGAGACAGTCGCTCCGTTAGAACATAAGATACCATTTAACTCTGCTACGGTTTCAGAGACCGTGTCTAGCTCGTTACATCAGTACATTCCTCCATTTTACTTTCCTGTCGTGTTATCCTTCTTTCCCGCGTGTAATGGACGCTCTTTGGCTAATTCGATTTGGATGCCAACGTCTTGCAGCCAACCCTGCCGTCAAGTTTGTACACTCTGGCTAATCCAGTCCATAACCTACCAGGTAATGTCATTACGATCACTGCATAATTAGGTTGCTTTTCTCAGGTGTTTCGTGCATGGATATCTCAGCCCGTTATAGAGGTTAAGCCCGACTATTTTGATGATCCAAATATTTAAGTTAAAACGATTACTAGTTTGATTCTTAACTTTTCAGTGGTAATGTACATTTTAGGTTTTATGTCTTCCTTTTTTTTGTTATCACGTGAATTCATAAACAATACTGTATAGATTTTGGGTAAATACAATATAATATGAGTTGATTTCTTTTATATCCAGATTCATTCATAAACATCGTACAATGGAAGGTTTCAAAGGTTTATTTCCCGCTGTGTTGCCAATGGATCAGTGTGTGTGTAGAAGGAAAACAATTGCTATATTATTACATCCAAGCGGAAAGTTCATATAGCTTCGTGACAGAGCTTAATACCTTCTACGACTCGAAATTCCACAATATCTAGCCTGTTGGAAGGCAGCACACAAAAAAGATCGCTCGCCGATGCGAGTGATTAATAACAAAATCTAGAAGTTCAAAGGGCATTAGGTCTAATTCCGTTCCGAGTGTGGATTAACAGAGGTCGTAGGTTGTTGTCACGTTTTGCTTCTTTCCCTTCCACACACACACACACATATATATATATACCCACGCACCGAGTTGTTCCTAGGTAATACTCGTTGACTGGGTCCGAGATTAAATATACCGCCAAGTAAAATACGTCGATTCGATTAATATTGTAATAGTTGGTCTACCACAAAGAGGTGTGTTGCGTCTCAATTTTTCACTGCCGGTGCTAACTTGTGTGTATGAATCTCAATTTAGCATACTGGAAATTTCATCGGTGGGATAAAGGTCTCGGTCTTTAAAAAAATGTCGAGGAAAAAAAAAAATGAATTCGATGATGTGCCTAATATTATTTGAGCAGGTGTAGGTTGGCTTAGCACAGAGAGTACTTGTTCCGCGCCTCGCTCACCAAGTGGGTCTGCTTTCTATTAAGTGGCGTATTTTCTTCTTCTCTTCTTCTTCTTCGGTAACAGTCCACTCTGCCCGGATTTCTTCCCCAAAGACTCTCTTTGGAGTCTTTTTTTTGCTGCTACTCTGCCGAGATACGGTAATCTGAACCGGATTAAGATATCTTGGGCGTAATATGATATCGATAAATCTTTGCGACATCACTATCGAAGAAGGACTTGTCTTTCTTTATTCACCCGGAAAGACAAACGTTGATGGACACAATATTTGAAATTAATGTTTTTCTCTATAAACGACCTCCCCATTCGAGTCTTAAAATTCTTTCTTGGTAAAAGAAAGAATATTTTCCTCTTTACAATGTTTCAAAGAAACAGCGTAGGAACGGTGTTAATCAAGAGACTTAATTACTCTATATTTTAATTTTTTTTCCCTTCCTTTTCCCCCCATTACATCACCGATATCAGTGACGCCGTAAACCAGCGACTCAACCGCAATATTTAAACAAAAGGCGGGTACTCTCCCCTTCCGCATGCGCGGTCATTCCGCAACGGTGCACCTTCCGGTTAGCAACCCGACCGTTTTCCCGCAAAAGTCCCTGCCTCGCTATCGTGGGTTTTCCGATACTGATATCGCGAGCCGCCGCCACATTGTAGGGTTGTGTGCGCGCGCGTGTGCGTGTGTAAAGCTTCTCGTCCACAGTTGTCTCCCTTTGCAGGTTTTATATATATATATTTAGATTGGTTAAATAAATAAAGTATATTTCTACATTTGTTTGTAGCATAAAATCGTTCTAAAGATAAAAAAAAAAAAATTGTAAAGACTCGAATGCCAACAAAATTAAACTTAATTCCAGCTTTCACCTGATTCGTAGAATTCATTCCGAATTTCCCGGTTGTTTCCCCTCCCCCACCTTCTGTACCGTTTTCTCCCAGGATATATGAGACACCCAGGAGACCTCTACGCCACTGCTGTTGTTATTACGCGAAGTCTCTCACTCACTCACTCCCCCACCCGCCACAGACATTGCCAGAAGTCTTAGGTACCTACCTCTCTCAGCCTGCGCGTTTCGCCTCCTGCTCTGAAGTCTTTCGCCGCTTCGTCTGCTGGTGTCTCTACGAACGTTGTCACCCTAACCCACCAAACATCTTCCCTTTTCTCTATCCGACTTTTACTTTCAGTCTCGCGAGCCCTGACCACGTGACAGCAGCTAGTCTGGTCTGAATCCGTCGTGCTAGTCTAACATGTCCCCCGGCCACGAAGAATCCTTCCACGGGTCCGGTTGGTTTGTTACTAAACCAGAGATCGCTTAAGAAGAAGGGAAAAAGAGGATTGTTGATTACTCTGTGTACAAAAGACAACGCCACTTACAATACACAATTAAACCCTTTTCAACTTTTCCCCTCTTGGAAGCGGATCTCACGCCAAACGCTGATTCACACTGAGCGGACCCCTTCGAACATTCCCAACGACATCAAAGTGAGCAGACAGTTGTAGCGAGAGCAATAAACTTTCTTTCCTTTCTCCTATTTTTTCTTTTGACAAAATCCTGAGTAAAAAAGGGGGTGGGGAGAGAGAAGAAAGTCAAGATTTATTTCTGTATATTGTACAGGATACATAGAACCGTTCGGTAACTCGTTCTTTTAAATTGTTCTGTTTCCAAATCCAAGTCTTTCAGCGAGCATTTCGATCTCCACGCGTTTGGAATCTAAACAGGAGTGGCGCTCGGTGTAGTGTCTCTCTCTCTCTCTCTCTCTCTCTCTCTCTCTCTCTCTCTCTCTCTCTCATTTCTTTCATTTCGTTAACGTACTCAAATCGCAATAACGTTTACAGTTAACTGTGACGGAACTCACGTGGCTTACCTTTGCTAACGACTCTCTCTTTATAACTGCCAGGAAAACCCCATGAACTCTGTAATCTTATCCATGGAAAACATTGGACAACATTTGTAAATCTCAAGACTAATTCTTAATAAAACAGATGCTAGATACTCCACATGAGTTAGCGCATATCTAAGGTTTGAGAAAATAAGACGCGATAAAGAGAACGACTAATAACGAAAATCTCTGTGTGTGTGTGTGTGTGTGTGTGAGCTATTTGTTTGATAATGCATATAGTTTCTTCAGTGAAACCCCAGTCTGTGATACCGTGATCGGATGACTCACGTAAGGCAACATTTTAATCAGTTGGCCATTTTTGTGTGGATGAATTTTTAAAATTCTTTGTTAGAATCAAAAACGACCAAAGTGATGCGTTGGAATTTCTCGGGAGAAACTGAACTTTTTAAAAAGATTAGCTGCGACTGTCAGGGGATCTAGAACTTACGTCTGTAATCATCCCACTCCATAAAGTGGGCTAGACCTGCTTACGAGCGGACCAAGTTTCTGGCGCCCACCTCTAAATGTGTTCCTGACATAACATTCTCTACGAATAACGAAAGACGCTACAAAAACAAAAGTTTGGGGTCTGGTGCACTTTCTTCATACCCTAACCCTTTTCATCGCAAGGATCAAAGGTTAGAAAAGAAACGCAAAGAAATTCACATTATCATCATGTCTTTTATAGTTAATTAGGTGTGTGTGTTTTATCGATAGGTCACCTTTAATTCGGAGATTGTAAAGACAGTGTTATTTTCATAACCACCTTTTAAGGCTATGCATAGCAAAATTCAGAAAGCTCATAGTAATTTCTCGAATTAGCCATGTTGAAACTTGCAATCGATTTTTAACCGATCTGATAATATTATTTTTTTAATAAATAATGGCCGAGTTTGATTTGTTGTTGTTGTTGTTGACGTTAAAGGGGGCATAACTCTCAGTTTGTTTTTTTTAAAAAAACGACTTTTTCGCTGTATTCGTCTCCTACCGTTTACCGACAGCAGAGAATTGTCAACCTAAACGTTGAGGTGACCAACCAAATAAGAGGCGAGGGCCCTAGATTTGTACGGGAGAAAGTAAACGGAATTAATGCGCTGGGTGGGCGGGCGGGTGGTTGGATCCTCTTGGTGGAGCGCAACAATCGATCGGTCCTCCGTTCCGATGAACGCAAACATAGAAACCATGGCGTTAATGAGCGAGCTGAGTGGAGCTGACATTCGCGCGTCTGGGTGAGAGAGAGAGAGAGAGAGGGAGAGAAGAGGAGGGAAGGGGGTGAAGAATGAGAAGAAACCGTGGACGACGAACCGACCCAGCCGAGGTTCGAACCCGCGGCTGACGAAGATTAAAAGTTTACGCTGATTTTTTTTTTTTTTCCCCCCGCTTGTTCGGTCGGTTGCTCGTTTTCCTTCCTTCTTCTGTTTTTGCGTCACCATTTCTTACCCCCCCTTTTTTTTTACGTTGCTGACGTAGCAGACCACGTGACTGCGCGAAAAGCTTTGACTCGGGTGGTGCTAGATTGGGCGTGGCCGTCAGCTGATGGCCGGTCACGAGATTTCTTGAGGACCGTCGAGTGTAGGCCGACCTCCGCACGCCGTACATCTCTAACAAATAAGTAAAATGGCAGCATACAAATAAAAAAAACAAAAAACAGACGTAATTGGGTTAACGCCATCGCGAACTCAGGATTACGTGAACACTAAGAAAGAAAGAAACGAATGCATATTTTTAATCAATTAATGAAAAATAAAATTAACTAGAAAATAACTGAGACAAAAAAGAAGAAAAAATGCAAACTTGGCAGACGCTCATCAGCTCTTCTTTCTGAACTATATACAGGGGACGATGGGGTGGAGCAATACATGTCTCAAGCGGTGGACTAACTTCCTCTATAACAGGCGGAATAAGTTCCGGGTCACGGCCGATGCTAACCCGTCCGAGTCAACCATTAATTCTGTTACTCACGTGGAGTATGTAAGTACATAAGAGAAAAACAACAAAATATAATTGTCCTTCTATTGTCCTAAGGTTTTGGTAACAAAAGCACTGATATGTAATATTGTTTTAAATAATAAACAATTAAGCTGGAATTTTTTTTAAAAAAACAAAACAAACAAAACAAACTAAAATAGAAGCGGAAGTAATAAGAAATGTGTGTTAGTTCTTCGATTTTGCCAAAGTGAGGCTAGAAACCGTGAGAAAGAACGATACCGGTGTATATCGTAGACCGGAGAGATTGGGTTTTGGCGAGAAAATGTCTTACGATTTTGTTGTGTTTTTCCTTAAATAACTGGGGGGGGTGTGGTAATAACGAACGGGCAGAAGGAACGCCGTCTGCTTTCACTTAGCTGACAGTTTCAGCCAGCTCACGGAAATGCAGGCCATCAAGTCTTCATAAAAGGATGGATATTCCCACGTTAGCTGGAATTGCAGGATCACGGATTTAAGACGAGCCCGCTGTATCTAAATCAGATCGCTCTGAATATTAACAGAATGATGAAGGATTTACAGTGAGTGTCAAAATTAATCAGACTTCGAGTAATTCCAATTCGCTTATATTTAACCATATTCTAGTTATCTCTGGGAAATATTCTGACCGCGCTTTGAAACGAATGGTTTCTGAGTATATTTCGCCTCGCAGTTAATTCTGTGACCAGAAAACTGGGAAAGGGCTTAGTGCTCGCTAAACCGGCTATCGTAGTTTTATATCGGAAAGGAACAGCCGGCGACTTTCCGGTGACGTCACAATCCGATTACGCGGACATCTGTATACGGCGGAGTAAATGTTTGCTGACACCGTGATCAATAAACCTATACTAAGCAGAATGCGATACCTCGGGGATCAACTTTAACAGCTAACGATTCTGATCAATAGATTCTGGGGGGGGCTTTCTGATGTTTCTTCTTTTCCCCTGCATTTCACAAACGCACTGAAAACCGTTACCTGCGCAAGGAAAAAAAGGACCATCAGCGATAGCCTTTCCACAGCTTCCCTCTGTGGTAGTACGGGAGGTTCTTTGTTATCCTTATTGCTTCCGACCAAAGCCATTTAACATATAGTTGCGGGCCTGGCTTCTTTGAGTTCCAGGGAGGAGGAGGAGGAGGAATCAAAGAAAAACGACAAGGCTTCATTAACGGAACCTCTGAGAAGCGCGGCTCAGTGCCAACACAGCAGCAGCTCGTCGCGCTGTCGCCGTGAAGACGGCGGCTCCGACCGCCTCGAAGGCGCTTCTCCTTGTCGCGGTTCGAAACCACACCGAACGAATTCTCGGAGCCGCTCTTTGGAATTATCGCCGTATTTCCACGAAAGAAAACGACTCACATCGAAACGACGGCTAGATCTCTCCTGACCACGGTGGGGGGGGGGGTGTTCGGCCGGAGTTTTCCATTTCCAGATATTCACATGACAGACACCCTTCAGGTTGGGATGGGTTAGGTGGTCTGCGGTTTTTTCGCTTTTTTTAGACCGGAGAGCGGCGACAAAGAGAGATAGCTCTACGCCACTGGGCAAAAGACGAGGAAACAAGCTGACTGAATGCCGAAATCGATTCACTCGCAATCGGAATCAGGTGGAACCGAACTCCACTGCGATTTAATAAGAAAGCTACTTCCCAAAGCGGGTGCTATTCTGGTTGTTTCTCCTTATCTAACCCTGTCCGAGGGATCTGTGTACTGTACTGCACACGACCGAACAGTTCGCAAATGCAAGATAAAGAGAAGGAAAATGATGGCCAATGCGCATCGCCGTTTCATTCGGTTATAGGTAGTAGCGCGGCGCTCTCTCTCTCTCTCTCTCCTCTCTCTCTCTCTCTCTCTCTCTCTCTCTCTCTCTCTCTCTCTTGTCCGCCCACTCACATTCTCGTCCGTTCTCGATGAGACGGGCGACGGCGGCGACTTGAAGCATGTTTGTTCAACATAACACTTTTCTCGCGTCTCCTGCGCGCCCGCCCCGACCGCACCAATGGCGCTTTAATTTAGGATCAGCCCGTATTGGGAGGAAGGAGGGGGGACCCGACAAATTGAGATTAAGATGAACGGCGACAAAACTAAATTGTTTGCTGACACGCAATCCATCACGGAGTGCGAGGAGCCGGACTCTTGAACGCTGACAGTAAAAAGTGCTATTACCGCCGAGTTCAATGGATCTCGGTCGTCAACGAGCACCTGTGTCAGGAATCAACCGCCCCCCCTCCCTCTCCTCCCATCCGGACCGTCGGCTTTTCTCTATGTCCGCCGTCACGCCCAGTTACCCACGTGCACACACCTCGCGTCCAATCGGTGCCCTGTCGTTTACCTATCTGCGGGCGGAACTCCATTCACGGTCTCTCTCTCTCTCTCTCTCCTCTCTCTCTCTCTCTCTCTCTCTCTCTCTCTCGCTCTCGCTCTCTCTCTCTCTCGCTCTCTCTCTCCCTCCTCTCCATCCATTCTCTCTCTACTAATGTCATCTCTCTCTCTCTCTCGCTCTCTCTCTCTACCCTCTCTCCATCCATCTCCTCTCTACTAATGTCAATCTCTCTCGCTCTCGCTCTCTCTCTCCTCTCTCTCTCTCTCTCTCTCTCTCGCTCTCTCTCTCTCTCTCTCTCTCTCCTGTGCTTCACGCGGTTTGCTTCACCTTCCAGTTTAAGTTAGCTTCTCCAGCCTGCGGAGGAGAGGAAGGGGTTAAAGCATCTTGAAGCATTTTCATTACTTATTTTTTTAAAAAAAAATTAACTTTCCCTAAAGGCCGGGTGCGCATGTCGCCTGAAAGAACCTCTCAACAAGCGATAAACGAACGAAATAGAACAAAGGGTTCCCACAATGCGTTGCAGCGGAAGCCGTCCGTCGAACACAGAGCCAATCCAATCGTTCTGCCTTGGACCGGCATCATAAACTCTAACCTGTCACCGCTTCAGGCCAGTCGGTTCTACAAGAGACGAACTTCCGTAAACGTTGCATTGTGGGAGCGATATTTTTTTTTTAAATTAGGCGAGGAGAGGTTCTGTTCTGATGCTGTGGACGAGACGCATTGATACCTCTCCCCTCCCCCCACCTCCCCACGTCTGTGTTGGGGAGATCGGGTGAGGACGAAAAAAAGAAAGAAAGGAGTATAGATTTTACATCAATGGTTACAAAAGGAGGTTTACCTCTGCGGTCATATCAAACGCTTCTTTATTTAAAAGAAAACAACAGAATAATAAATGGCCAGTTCTGCATAACTACTCACTCTTCAGTTCCATAGAAGATTCTTTGCGAAACAATCGAGTGTTTAAAATCTATTTTCTTAGATACGTCAGCCCCGCTAAGAATCCCTGCTTGTTTGGGCGGGGGCGGTGGTGGTGGTGGTGGTGGTTTATGTTTATAAGCTAAAGCGCCTTTAATCTTTATTACAGTGATGGCCAAAAATTACTGGCTCGATCAAAATAATTATGATTTATCGCCATTAAGATCGGTTACATCACGACTGATGAATTACGCGATGACGTCACGATCGCTGCTAAGTCACAAGCAGAAATGATTACTGACTGAGAATTGACAAATCGTTTGGCTTTTTGTCTTTTTGTGTCCTGTTCGATTGGAATTGCAACTAACTGGTTGATCATAGCAATAACTGAGGCATTGATCTAATTGCTAATTATCAGTTAAATCTTAGTTCTGTCTTCAAAGTTGTTCGCTAGGCTGCATACCAGTTTCCTCGACAGCTGGTCTCGCGCAGCGGTGGATACAACCACTATGGTATCTCCTACAGCCAGTCACTGCTCAGCTGGCTTCAAACAGGCACTGGCCATCATTTCCTCTCCCACCCTTACTCTTAGCAACCAAGGTTAAATATTAACTAATTTCTCAGTCCGTTTTTTTTTTTTTTTAAAAAGCAACTTTAAAACTAAAGAAAAGTTGATAGTTATTGCGATGCTAGTTATTTAAATTCCTAAGTTTATTATGTATTATTATTATTGCCATTAATACTATTATTACTGCTATTATTACTAAAACATCACTTATGTTACAGCTACCACTATTAATACGATTAATATCGCAACTAGTGTCACTGCTTCTATTACAATTATTACTGATATTATTACAATTACTACCACTATAACTATTATTATTAGTCTTATTACTATTATTTATATTACAACTACTAGCAGTACTGTTATTACTATTCAATTAGTATTACTACTGATATTATTCCTACTACTATTACAACTACTACCTCTATTAATTGTTCTATTATTACCACTGATTTTACTATTAATACTAGTATTATTACTCATATTACTAATGCTACGAGTTTTGGTAATGCTATCACAATTACTACTGCCAGTGATATTAATAATAATTTACAATCTTTGTACATTTTCCATATTGAATGCTATCGTAAAAAACGAACCAGCGACTGTCACTACTGAAGAGGTCGGGTCGGTGGGAGAGATCCTGTCCTGTAGAAAAGTTAGGAGAAGTAACGAGGAATCGGTTTTTCATATTGGTGATGAACTTTGCCAAAATGGCTCCACATAGCTCTGACCTTCACCCGGCCACTAGCGGCTGGTCTCGAGCGCCGCGCGGGACCCCGGAGAGGCTGTCCCGACTGCACAGGTATTTAATTGACGTGTACACAAGCAGGTTAGCAGTTTATTCGTTCAGAGCCAGAGGACCGATCACGTACATATGAGAGAGAGAGAGAGAGAGAGAGAGAGCGCGCGGCCGGAGTAAACGCGATATTGGCTGCTTCCACCCAGGGCGCACCTGCAACCGTCCCCATTGAATAACGCGATTACCCGGGCCTGGACCTAAACCTAGCAACCTGTCGGAGAAAGCTAGCGGCGAGGTCTTTGTGCGGTAGGAAATCGCAGGTGGCAAAACTCGAGATGTGTATGAATGACAAACCCTGGCCGCGAATTGTATCCCCGGCCGAGCTCCGACTTCTACCGCCATCACCCCCTCCGGAAATAAGACCAGCTCACCTGACCGTGAAGGTTTTCAACCTACAACCCTGAGAACGTTTGGAGTAAATTAGCTATTCGTGTGTTTAACTCTGGACGCTGTAACTTGGGTGGGTGGAGGGGCCCGTGTACACATTTTGGATTGGCTGTCTATGCCGACGATGATTCAGGAAAGCTTCCCACAATGCAACGCCACGAAAACTCCCGATCAGCCTCTGATCATCGCCGACGGCTTCCGAACGTTCGGCTGCCACGTCGGAACGGCGGGAGGAAGCCAGCCAAACGGTCGGAGATCAAGAAAGTACAAAACTTCGCTAAAGGAACTTATCTAGGAAAACAGAAAGAGTGCGAAGTCAAAGGTTAGCCTTGCGTCTGCTTTACGACGTTTGGCTGGTGTTTTACAAATACTAACTTCTACTCGTGGGCACTCGTGAGTTTCCGTGGCATTGCATCGTGGGAAAACTTTGTTATCCGAACTTAGACTGCACAACCGGAAGGTATCATTTACATCGAGCAACCAGGTGCTCGTTTTATCTGCTGCGAGACGGGTAATGGTCGAAAATTTGCAGCTAAATTTTAGATTCTAGTCACGATGACGATGCATCTTTTTTTTTTCCGCACAGTCTTAAAATTTACTCGTTCATTATGCTGGTTTTTCTGCATCAATAACTTCTCTTTTTTTCCAGAACAAATAAATAAAAATAGCAGAATAGTGACCAATTCAGTACCAAATACTACTAGAAATGCATTAGGGGGGGCATACTGTACTATCTGTTCTTCCCTGAAGTTGTCGCATTTGCTTTGTGAAGCTACGGCCATGCCAACCCACGTGGCACCTGCTACACAGAATTGTTTTCCAAAGACTTTCTGATCAATCTAATCCCTATTACCTACGCGCATTTGTTTTAAGTTTAGATTTCAAGTTCGTTTTTATCTTGAAATGTCGACATATTTAAAGCTTGCGTCTCGTATACGTTCCGCAGTTCTCTGAATGATCTGAAGATTCACACCCAGAAGACATTCTAGAGAGCAACTCATGGTGCTTTACCACTGAAGAAGTTCAAACCCGGTCGGATACCATTACGGCGATGCTATATCTCAGCTAAGTTTCATTTGAATGTCTCTAATATATATATATGCATTGTTGTATGTAGACAGACTGGGCCACTACATGATATTTTAAGCTGGGCCTAGGGGCATACGATCTTTACCCAGTTTGCGTATTAATTTTTTTATTTTCAATTTTCTTTGTTTGATTTAATTACTAATAAGAATTTACAGATGTAGTGTGTCCAACGAGTTGGGTTTTAGTGCAACACCACGCGAACAATGATATAAATACATTCTCTACATTCTCTTACGTTCTCTCTCGTAACTGAGGGTTTTGTTATATATTTATATGAACTGTTCTACTTGTATAGAGAATTAGCATATTCATTACAATGGCTGACTGATCATGTCACTTGCGTCCATGAGCTCGGATCCCACCCAAGTCCCGGCGCTTATCCAGAGTTTAGAAGTTTCCTTTTTTTCTTTATTTTAAAATTTCACTCCTTATCTATGTCCGTCAATCCTGTTCTGGTCCAAAACCGCCCTCAATACCAATAATAAACGATTCTTCGCGTGATCCGTTTCCTTTTCTTTTCCGTGACAAGCGACCAGAATTGCCCGTTCGAACACCCCAGCTTAGCACAGCGCTAGTGCGCCCGGGAAAATTGAGATGTCTCACGACAAAAGCAGTTCTGCGTTTTTTTCCACCATGACAGATTGCAGCCCACACCATGACACACCTTCCCCTCCATACTCGATCGTGGGAGGAGGAGGAGGAGGAGGAGGGGGGGAATGGTGTCGGACCGGTCGTTGACTCATTTCTGTGGCATGGGCGATGCCAACTCGTTGGTGAGTGCGGACGTGGCGAATAACGCATCGTGTTACTGTGGCGCCACTGTTCAAGAACACCGACATCGCTTTTCTGCAGCAGTTACATTCACCGAAATGAACTTCGCGATAATACTGTCCTCAGTTCCACAAGAAACGCGAACATCTTTGACCGTTGACTCTTGCCACACAACGAAGGCAAAAACGAGATCTGCCTGTTTTTCGGCCAGGCGAAGATAGTGCAAACTACATATTTGCTCACCTAACCGTACCTCCATTATATAAACAATCGCACCTGAAATATGCAAATTCCGGTCACATACATTCATCTGGGGATTTTCCAAATCAATATGGCAGAACACTGTATGTTAAATTATTCAATGAGAGCAACTATATAAATATCTGCATTTTCTGTGAACTCGAAAGAGATTTAAAGAGAATCGAAGCTGTTAAAACATTTTTTTTTCTAAATTAAAAAGGCTGTTAATAACGAGACATAATTTATTACATAACTAAAAAAAACACACACACACACACACAACAAAATTACCCTATAATCACTAATTTCGAGGGTAAATCTGAACTTGCGATACTTCTGAAACATGGCGAAAACAGAACTCTCCTGTCGAAATGAGCACGAACAACCGAGTTGTGTGCGTCACAGTTGTTCAGGATTGTCTGTTTGTCTGTGTTCATGACGTTAAAAGAGTTCTCAACCAAAACAGGACAAGGCGATCACTCGTTAGGGCATAAATACCGTCAGAAATATGAGTAGGATGTATGAAAACTGTGGGAGGAAGGGGGGCTTCAGATGTCTGTAATATCTATAATATAAACTCAGTAGTTAAAAGCATGTCTTCTTCTTCTTCTTTCTCTGTTCTGGAATTATAAATTTTCCCTTTCTTACTTATCCTTTTTAAAGATATATTATAATTTTCCCCGTTGGCACAAGAAGACGAGTAAAAGTTTGGTTCGCAGGAAATAAGTAAATAATCTGTTGCGTTTGAAATCTGTCCATCAAGAATCCGCTAACCCTGGTTAATGGCAGCAGCCCGACAGCGCTGAAACGTTTTAATAAGCAAACCAAACGTAAAAAATCCATAAACGTGGACATCTTATTCACAGTCACATCGCGATTTCCCTTCGGAAAACAGGAATAAATGGCTTCGAGCTACCGTTTTTTTTCTTCTTGTTTTTTTCCGACGCGAAGCTAATGAAGGTTGTTTTTTTTTTAAAAAAAAAAATTAAAGCGACACTTTTTCTCTTATCAGAGAGATTATCTATATATATATACCTACACCGATGATTAGAATTCTTGACCGCTCACCAAATTTCTTTATCCGTCTCCGCAATTATCATCGTCTGCGACTGTGGGGGGAGGGGAGAGAGAGAGAGAGAGAGAGAGAGGAGAGAGAGAGAGAGAGAGAGAGAGAGAGAGAGAGATGGAGAGAGGGAGATGGAGATGGAGAGAGAGAGAGAGAGAGATGGGGAGAGAGAGAGAGAGAGGGAGATGGAGATGGGAGAGAGAGAGAGAGAGAGATGATGATGGACGCCAATACAGGGAGAGATGACGTCAATGCTAGAGAGAGAGAGAGAGATGATGATGACGCCAATACAGGGAGAGATGACGTCAATGCTAGAGAGAGAGGAGAGATGATGATGATGACGCCAATACAGGGAGAGATGACGTCAATGCTAGAGAGAGAGAGAGAGAGAGATGATGATGATGACGCCAATACAGGGAGAGATGACGTCAATGCGAGAGAGAGAGATGATGATGACGCCAATACAGGGAGAGATGACGTCAATGCTAGAGAGAGAGAGAGAGAGATGATGATGATGACGCCAATACAGGGAGAGATGACGTCAATGCTAGAGAGAGAGAGAGAGAGATGATGATGTGACGCCAATACAGGGAGAGATGACGTCAATGCTAGAGAGAGAGAGAGATCATATATCACTGATAGAGACATGTACGAGGCACGAAGTAGTACGTTAGGTTCATGTTGGAACTTTGATCACGCGAGAATATTTTGTCGTCATATTATCTCCCTTTATTATCATTTTTAAAAAAAAAAAAAATAATGTTGACAATTACATGCATACAGCTGCGGCCAAAGGTTTTGCAACACCCTATAAATTATCAATAGCAAAAGTTTGTCTTCAAATCCTGCTCGGATAGCTTGAAACCGCACCCGTGACCACTTCTAAATGCCTGGATGCCTCTAACAGAGTCACTCCACACTAATCACCACGATTTAAAAGGTCCCCACCCAGCACGTTCGTTAGGCATCAGATTGCCGCATTGGTCGCACTTCCCTCCATTAAGTATGTGAAAGATTGCGAAGCTGCTCGCACTTCAATTCGCTTACGTAAAATTGCTATTCGAGCTGAGCAGGTTCAGTGGAGACTTCATCGAGGAAAAAATGTGTGAAAATTCTAAATTGATGCAAAACCTTTGGCTGTAAATTATATGAACTTTGGCGAAAATTCTCCTGAAAAATCCGGTGGGACATGAGCAACAATAACACATGATGAGATCAGAGACAGACGCGCTGAGTCGGAACTCACAGGAGTAGGCATCAGCGCGAGACGGACCGCATCTTTCCCTCCCTCCTCCCCCCTCCTCCGTACCTTTCTGGTATTTAAAACAGTTCGATTTTCTTTTCTGTTTTTTTTGTTTTACCGCATTTATTTAAGAAAGTTCCTATTCCAGATGTCGCGTCTGCTACTAATAAAACGCGTTAGTAATTCTTTCCATGAGATATTTGCTTTTCTTTCATTCTCAATAGCAAATATGTTGAATTTTTATCTTAAATGTAGGTCCTACCGTCGGGGGACTGACAAAGCAGCGGCCCATCATCTGCCATTTGTTAGGTGAAAGCTTATGTTTTCACGAGTTCAGACCGATAAGATTTAATGCAATTAAAATCTCCCCCTCTCTCTCTACTGACGTAATCTCTTCTCTCTGTCTCTCCTGCTGACGTCCATATCTCTCTACTGTGTCATCTCTCTCTCTCTCCATTCTCCCTCTCTCTCTCTCTCTCTCTCTCTCTCTCTCTCTCTTCTCTATCTCTCTCTCTCTCTCTTCTCTCTCTCTCCCCTCTCTCTTTCTCTCTCTCTCTATTCTCTCTCTCAGGAATGTCTGAAATAAAAACCAATCATCTTCTATTTCCGCCTCGCGCGCACCTTTGGCGGTGCTCTGGCGATGGGTGCAAATTCGTCTACTACAAGGAGAGGCGGATGGCGGAGAGGGAGGTGCGATGGTTGACGGAACAGCCGGGACCCTAGGTTTGCTTTTATCGTTGGAGCTGTTCAAACGCTTCGTTATCGGCCCTGCTGATCGTATATTTAATGAAGTGGGCTTATACAAATTTGTATAGCTTTTCAAGCTGACGACTGCGACTGAAGGGTGCTTGAAATTACTTTCTACCCTCGTTGCTTCATTCTCCCTAAACCCCGCGGTCCTTGCTTCCAAAACTCCAATTAGTTTCTGTCTCAGAAGGAGGGGAGGTTTAGGGGTAGGGTGTGGGTGGTAGGTTGGCTTTCTTGGCGCAGGTTTTGACTTCCGCCTCTTACACGCATTTATCTACCCCAGTGTCGATTTCAAAGTCATTACCTGTCGTCTCGCTTATTGGCTCATCGCGGTCAGATGGAACTGACTCGTCGCGACTAGAGGGAACCATGCGAAAAGTTGGAGGGGTATATCTTGGTAATCCTTTTTTTTTTTTATTTTTAAGAAAAGAGCAAAATTCATTTCGGGGCTGTGGGAAAGATGGCGCTTAAAGAAAATCTTTTTGGCTCCCTCTGCGTGGCGCGACTGCGTTTATCGATGCCCCCGTTTGCATCCTTTGGCTGCCCTGATTTCCCCTCTCCCTTCTCTAATCGAAATAATGATTTTGAAAAGAATTTTTTTTTTTTTAAAAGAAAGATCAACCAACGGAATACCAGTTAAATAAAGGGCGTGGCCCTGTCTGCGCAGGCGCGGATGCCGCTGCCTTCCGGTGTTTGCAATGCATGACATATTGTCTTGGTCGGCTTCCAAAATTAGCACCTGCTTCGTCTACCTTTGCGGACGAACATTTACTGAAATCATTGTGTATAATGTAGGGCGGAATAGGTAAGGCATTTCCTACAAATATTTGCTTAAGAGATATTGTATATAATGTTCTTACAACGCGTTATGTAGCGGTGGCGCTGAATACAAACCAGTCACAAATAAGACGTCAACAATGACGTTGTCAGTACAGTAAGTACGGACCACTGGCGTGGGTACGAGAGCCCCATCAAAGAAACAATTACTGGCGACACTGTTGGTACAATGCAGATTCTACGAATGGTTGTATACCAGTTCGGTCTCAACCTTCAGCCGTGATCTCGCTGGATAGATACGCCCTTCGAATACTTGCCGGCAAAGCTAACTGCGGGGCCATACAAAAGTCGGGGGACTTTATGGCCGATTAAACGGGCGACAGAGGATAGGCGAATAGATGGAGGATGATCGGATAAGAAAGTGTTAGAAGAGTCGGCATGTAACAGAGCAAGACTGTAAAATTTTTTAAAAAATCTAATTTAGAAAAGCTTTTACATTAACAAAAGGTCGATAAATGCACGGGCTGTATTCTTGGTATTAGTTCTACATATAAAAATGACCCCTCTCGCGTTCCGTTAACGTACCCAGACTCGAGTGTTCGGACTGATCGCAGAAGAATATCTCGAGTACGGAGTACGTACGGGTTAACACGGAATGTCTCGTGGGCAGCCCAACCCACGTGATGGAAGGAACTCCATGTTGAACTTGACAGTATCACGGGGAGATCAGCTTTATGAAGTGTATTAGAAAGATCGCGAGGACATTTGTCATTTGAAGTCTCACCTTTTGGTATTTAACGTTTCCCTAACCGACGATCTTCGGCAAACAGATTATCAAATTGGAAAGAAAAAAAAAAAAAAAAAAAGCACTGGCGTAGTAAATCGTTTCTAAATTGCAAAAACAACATAAACATGATTAAATACGATTAAAAAACGGAGTGGAATCCATAATTTCTGGTTTTGTCTTGTTCACTTACGAAGTTTCCCCAAATTACAAGTAAGTAAGATTTCTCTCCAACTCATCAGCCTAGTCTTGCATCCAAACTATTGTATGTACCATTCTACCAAGGTGTAAATTTCTATTTACTAACTTTTAAAATATTATTACATTTTACTAAATGCAAGTGTGTCAACTAGGCGTCTTATTTGTTAGAAGATATATAAATAATAATTATGCAGATTTTGCCAAGAAATGAAATAAGAACATTTTCTTAACCGTTGGTTGGTTCTAATAGATTGGGAGGTTCTAGATGGGGGGGGAATCAAGGCTATTCTGAAGATGTGTAGAGAAACACTGATGTGAATAACTAGTAGAACAGACAAAAAAAACACCTGTTCAAGGTAGGACTGATTTTAAATTCTTGTTTGAATAGAATATTTAAACTGAAAAATAAACAAGTTTACTAATTTTTTAAGCTTTTCTTTAAAAAAAAATTACTTTTTGTTGCATTATTTAAAAACAATAAAACATATGGATGCGCTTTTAGAGATTTTAAATATTTAAATTAACTAAAGCGTCTGTTTAATTGACTCGTTCACGGTGACTTCTTGTTCTTGAATACTGTTTTTGTTGGTTTTTTTTTTTATATTACTAAGACGGTTGGAATTTTTCGTCTTTATCTAAAAAAGACTACAAATCTAATGGTGCACTCAAATCCGTTGATACAGATATTTAATTTTAGTCCATATCGTTAAAAAAACAAACTCGCCTATATCATTAATTTCAAAATTGTTTAAGTAAACTTAAACTTTTAATACTTTTCAAACATGTATCCTTGACGACAGAGCTAACCAGTCGACAAGGCGACAGGCCAATGTGCTTGCATCAGAGTTGTGCATAAAGCCACATGACATAATTTCGCATCATAGTTGTGCACAGCTGTGCTCCTCACGACGGTCTATGAGTTGTGCTTCCACATCATTTCAACAAATTAAAAAAAAAAAAAAACAACTTAGTAAATCGAAACTTCGTTCGTCGATGTCCGTGTTAAAGACAGGCAGGTGCCCGTTCTCTGTTTGCTGTTATCAGTACTGTGGAAATTATGGGGTTGGATTCCAGTGGAATTTTAATGCAGTCACTTCTGCGGAAAATGATCCGGAGTACGTTCCCAGACAGAAGCTGCCATCACCAAGACATTAAAGAGAACTCGCTCTGTTTCTCGCGGTTACTTCCTGGCCGTACTCCTCCTCCTCCTCCTCCTCGTCGTCGTCCCAACCCAGACCCCCTGATACTCCGCTGCTGTGCGGCCAGTCACGTCTGAACAAGCTGCCCGTGTAACACGGTTATTTCTTCCTACCCGATTTCCCCCGACAAGAGAGCCTCGTCTATAATCCTCGAGTCGTTCCAACCCCCTTCATTTAGCATCTCCGGGCAGGTGTTCCTTCGCCGGCCTATTCATTAACATCGCTCCCCGGTCAACAACGCCTGTCGCCGGTAACACGTGATAATCCCCGCCTCGATTCCCCCCTCCCACTTATCTTGATCTTGGACGAGCCCAGCCGCGTGATGAGAAGGAACAGCAACAGAATATATCGACCGGTTGTTGACGGGTCCCCTGTCGTTGTCCTGCCATTTTTTTTTCTTTTTTTTTTTTTAAAATTTTTATTTTGGCTTTCATTCGCTTAACGATGTTCAACAAAGCAGGAAGATGGCATGTGTCCCCTGTTAAGTAGGGATTTCCTCAGTACGCCTTACCTACCGTCCCCTGCGCCAAAGAGTGACAAGTCCGATAAAAAGTAAACAAATAAATATATAAATTACCGTTTCCGTGGCGCATACTTAACACCTGGACGGGTTCTCTACATCAAACCCCCAATTATCTCACTTGTTTTTCTTTTACGCTGTGAGCAAAAATTATACTGCAACCTCAAGATCCACTTTCGAGTAGTGGTCCACCACGGGTAAAAGACACACCAAGAACATGGCTTTCTTTTAATTGTAGGTCGTTCACAATGGTCTTGTAGGTGTATTCCTACCATATTGCGACACTGAACATCCGTAAACTGACTCTGCGTTACGCGTCATTACTGGGCGACATTAAAGGTGACGTACACCGAATATCATACACGGTGCTTAAAGGCTGCTGCTGCTGCTGTTTCTTATTTTTTGTTCTGCGTGTCGGCGAAGTAGAGACGATGTCAAATGTCACGCGTTTTTCCAGTCCAGAACGGTCCCAGGACTCAATGGCGCCAACATGGTTAATGGACGATCCCACCGTCGCCAAGGTCTTGCCAACGGAGCCCGTCCGTCGCCCGGATGTTGTGCTGACGACACGACATCGAAGGTCATTTCCGTTTTGCTCAGAAGTTGTAAGCGCACCATCCGGCGTCGCTTCGTGATGAAGCACGCGAGGGACGATGGGTACGCGCGCTCTACACCGTCACGGATAATGGAAAATGGCAAAGATTGTCCACTCGTGCGCGTTACCGACTAAATGGAAAACAACCTATCCTTAGACAGGTGATTTAAGATATTGACGGGAGTTTACGGGCTATTTTTTGTATTTTCATCATCTGTAAAACGATTTCATTCTCGTCACGGGCCGTTGAGTTGCGAGGGTCATTCAGAAATCCGTTAACCGTGACGGTTCCACTAGTCGGCCTTACAACTAAGCCATTCGGAATATTCCCGAAAACCTAATAACGGTGTGGAGGAAGGGTGGCTTTGGGGCAGTTTTCGTGTCGGTAATTCTAGCTACAAAAGCCGGACGAGGGTTTTCCCGCCATCTTATCGCCACACCGACTGAAGTACTGACCTTCTCCGCCCGAGCCAATCTCCCTCTACTTTCGGTTCCTCCTCAGGCCTTTAGCTAATTCAAATCTACGTCCTTTGTTTCTCGTGGACAGTCGGCGGCCTAGTGGCCCCCCCCCCGGGTGGGAGTGAGCCGTGCATACCCTGACGTGGTTTCCTCCCACATCTTAAAATGAAGAGTTCCAGTAGAGCACTCGCGGTTGGGTCGTGACTCTGAGTCTCTCAAACCGTGGCTCGCTCGGTCACCACGGTTCGTGTATCCCGAAAGTCAGAAGACTGGGAATCGACAAGCGAATGCTTTCTTTGTTTCGTCTTTAAAAAAAAAAAAAAAAATTTGCTAAAATAATTAATTATCTGCAAATAAAATGCCTTCGGCCATTTTGAGACACCACCTCTAGGCCGTCTACGGGGACCCAACCGGGTGGCGATTCTATTATTTTTTTGTGAGTGTTTAACCCTTTTAATTAAATCAAATTAAATATTTGAGCTTCGTAAAACGATCCGAGATCTGAAGTAAGTCTCGGGTGGAGGGGTTAGCGAGCTCGCGGGAAGGGAGAAGATGGTGTGTGTGTGTGTGTGTGTGTGTGTGTGTGTGGTGTGTGTGTGGTGAGGGGGCAGAGTAAAAGGTGGCTATTTAGTTTCCTTGTAAACGTAGCATCCCTATAGTCGGGATTAGGGTTCAAGGGTTAACGACTGCCCCGCCCTCGATGGTCGTGGGGAGTCGGGACCGGAAGTATCTCATCTGCCCGCGTATGTCGTTTCCTTGACAATGTTATTTTAGAAATTACATTGCTATTATTAATTAGCTATAGCAGAAGCTGGCAAACGGTGTATTCCAGCAGAAAAGCTCACCTGATAAAACTCATCTTCGGGATGTGTTAGACTGAGATGCATGCGTTAGCAGTTGTTTGTTTTATTAGCAGCGGGCAGAGTCCGTAGATATCTGGTGATAGCGGGGAGACGGGAGTTTGTAGCCAGTCCCAGCTCGTCCCCTCGCATACCGCGGCTGGCCGGCCGTCGAGGGGCGCGCACTTGACTGGCCGGTAGGGCCGGGCCTGCGCATGTTCGCGCATTATCCCCGGGTAATGAAGCGAGAGACCGCTGACGGTGGAGCACAGCGCCAAAGAATGCGCTTGTTACTTATTCCCGGCGTTTGTGTATTTTCACTTTGTTCGTCGTATTAGGGACCTAATGCTAGCGGCCCGGAAGTCGGAATTGTTTAGCAGATGAGTCAGTCTCTCTCTCTCTCTCTGGAGGGTGCTGCTGGTAGAGAAGGCTTTTTTTTTTTTTAGTTTTGATTTTTTTGTTTAATGTTGTCTCGAAAATATCCTCTTAGTGAGCGCTGGTGATGTTTTACTTGTGCTGGAAATGTAATAAAGAAGATACAGATTGAGGGAGAGAAGAGAGAGAGAGAGAGAGAGAGAGAGAGAGAGAGAGAGAGGAGAGAGAGAGAGATGGAAGATAGAGAGGATGGAAGCAGAGAGCGAGGAATAGAATAGGAGAGAGATAGGGAAGAAGAGGATGAAGACGAGAATTTAGAGAGAGAGAGAGGAGAATTACGAGAGAGATTTCTAAGAGAGGAGCGAGAGAGAGATGAATAGAGAGATAAGGCGAGAGAGAGCGAGACGCTCACGAGAGAGGAGCGAGAGAGCTCTCCTAGTAGAGACATGAAGAGATCGCAGCGAGAGTCTCTCCTCTCGCCTCTCGATCGCTTTCTAGATCTCTCTCTCTCCTCTCTAGAGGGAGCGTCTCGGCCTCCGCCTCCCCTTCCCCACGTTTATCCCCCCTTCTCTTCCTTCTCCCCCCCTTTTTCTCAGAACCTTTTAAAAATCCGATATCCGTCCATTTTTTTTTATTTAATTTGTTTTATTATTATTATTATTATTTTTTTATTATTATTTTTCTCCACCTCCGGGCCGTCCCCGCCTTTTCGTAAATCTGTCTACAAGTGGGTGAAAGCCGCTGGAAAATCTGACCAATCAGCTCTCCACTAAGTGACACCGGAGACATTTGATTGACTGCCGCCCCATTTGTAATGACCGATCCCATTCGCTATCGATCCCACCCGCTGACAAACACTCTCACGGCCAGATGTCTTCGTCTATAACCGCTGTTCGGAATGGCGCATAAATAAGAAAATTAAAAGCCCATAATTGTCAGGAACCAGGAGAAAAAAAGAAAGAGGAAAAAGGGGGAGAGAAAAGAAATATGGATCTTATTCTTTTGGGTATCGCATCATCGTCCTTTGTCAGCGCCGTAAAAAAGTCAACACCCGAGGGGAAAGTTTGTGGGTTATTTTACAGCGGCTAGCGAAACACAGAAACATTGCC